>PVJH01005339.1:0-113561 GCA_004026705.1 Nesogale talazaci | reverse complement strand
GGGTTTTTTTTTAAAGGGGCTTGTATCAAGGGCTCAGGTGGAAAATATTGGGAAATGTATGTGGAAATGTGTGCAAATGTGCTTGATACAAATGATGTACTGAATGTTGTAGTAGCTGTAAGAGCCCCCAATAAAATTAAAAAAAAAAAAAGAATTAATCCCAGCCTAGTTCCAAGGGGTTGGAGATTAAAGATATCCCAAAATGTCCAACTCTTTCAGATTTCTACTATGTGAACTTCCCCCTGCCTAACTCTAGCATTCGGTTTCCTGGGTTCTATTCTTCAGTACCTAGTCCCACACAAACGCATGAAACTCTGAGGAGTGGCTCATGCGGTAGTGCATGTTGTCCCATTCAAAATCCCAGGGTGAGGCCAAGGTAAACCAAATGCAAAGTCTGTAGCCCAAAGTAAAATATGCCCAATAACCACAGAGAGTCCTTTTGCTTCTATCAAAGCTCAAGCAGGAAAGTACAGGCCTGGCTTTCTACATGAGGTGATGAATGTGGAATTATATGGCAGCACCATGATATATACCGTGTTGCCTTTAAAATAAAACAGGGTCTTCTTTTTATTTTCCACAAAATGACATCCTGGGGCTGATTTTCGAGGATGTGTTATTTTTTTATGTACAGTGCAACAATCTACATGTATTCAAATATAATAGAGTTGTTTTTTTCTGGAACATCATCAAAACTCTCCCAATCCCAAATTTCATCCGGAATTTCTTTTAACTCTAGAACCTTGGCCCCAATCTCTCATGTCGAGCAATTGAGCTCTCTTTCAATGAATGGCTCTTATCCATGTAGCCTGCTCAGAATGCATTGGTAATAACACTGTCAATGATTTTATCCCACGAATTCTTCACTCAAATCACGACCTCTTGTAGGCTAGGCTTCACAAAATTTCCATGCTGATTTCTTGTCATTCTATTTTCAATGTAGCAGTTAATTTCCACGTGCAAATGGTCTTTGAATGGCTTATTTATTGCAACATCAAGAATCTGCAGATAGCACACGATGGGGCATACGAGAAGGGCTGCCTGTCTTTGTCTTTGATCCTCGAAGACATGCATGGGTTCTGCAGATGTGCTGTACAGCCATGCCCATTACTGGGTCTTACTTTGGGGGTAGGGCTTATATTGCATAAATGCTAAGAAATCCTGCTAAGGTTTATTTTATGGGTAGGTCTTATTTTCCGGCAAGCACGGCACCAGAAAAAACAAAGAGTGAACCTGTTTCACACCGGATTCTAAGTTGGAATCATAAAGACATCGTCAAGGAAACAAAGGACGTGGCCTGAATCTCACTCTCTGCTAATCTCATCTCAGTCCCATCCTGTTCTTGCTTGTTAGTAGATAATTGTGGGAAGCCGAATGCTGTTCCCATCCCTCAGTGACCCCTTTATTGACCTTTTTATTGTAACGGCTTGCAGGCAAGACAACCTTTGAATCCATGAGTTCACCTAATTAGCATGCGGACCTGTTTGAGAACTGCTTCCCGCCATTTTTTTTCCCGCCGTTTCTTTGAAGCTATGTGTATGATGGGCTGATTATCCCTACCCCTCATTTCCATAAGTCGTACCTTCCCTTCCTGTTGCTAGCCTTTATTAACCCTGCCTTTTGGCTCAATAAATGAGACTTGATCAGAATCGTGTCTTGTCTCCATTTCTCGCGTCTCTTGCCCTCTCCATTCCCAGTCCCTATTTCAGGAACCCACGATGAGTGATCCACGGGTCGGATGAGTACCCGGTTATTAAAAGATATAGCATCTGGGGGTCTTAAAGTCTTGAAGATAACAAGCAGTCATCTAGCCGAGAAGCAACAAAGCCCACCAAGAAGAACACCAGTTTAATGTGATCATGAGGAGGTGATAGGTTCCGGTATTTAGCATCAAAGACCCAGAGCAGAAAATCATCAACCTGAATGAGGGAGAGTGAAAAGTGGAGACCCAAAGCCTATCTGTGGAAAATTGGACATCCCCTTAGAGAAGGGTCCCAAGGAAGAGCTGATCCAATCAGGGTGTAGTATAGTACTGATGAAGCATACAGCATTCTTCTAATTCTTTAAGGCTTTCTCCCTCTCCATCCCAACCCCCCCCCCATCATGATCCCAATTCTACCTTACAAATCCAACTAGACCAGAGTATGTTCACAGTTACAGATAAGAGCTGGAAACACAGGGAATCCTGGACAAATAATCCCCTCAGGATCAATATTGAGAAAAGTGATACCAGGAAGGGAAGAGGTAGGTGGGGGGCTGGGAATAAAGAGGGACCCAATCACAATGGGTCACATATAACACCCTACCTGGGTCGCAGATCAGTCAATGTGGGTTCCTGAAAGGGGGACTGGGAATGGAGAGGGCAAGAGACGCAAGAAACGGAGACAAGACACGATTCTGATCAAGTCTCGTTTATTGAGCCAAAAGGCAGGGTTAATATAGGCTAGCAACAGGAAAGGGAGGTACAATTTATGGAAATAAGGGGAGGGATAATCAGCCCATCATACACATAGCTTCAAAGAAACAGCGGGAAAAAATGACAGGAAGCAATTCTCAAACAGATGCGCATGCTAATTAGGTGAACTCAACAAGTCCGCATGCTAATTAGGTGAACTCGTGGATCCAAAGGTTATCTTGCCCACAAGCCGTTACAATAAAAAGGTCAATAAAGGGGTCACTGAGGGATGGGAACAGCATTGGGCTTCCCACAGATAATGACCTCCAAAATTGAACTGTAGCCGCAGGTGTATAAAGTCCAGAATTACAGTATCACATAAGGAATTATGGCTAAAAGACCATATTAATTGACTGACTCAGGGATCTGCCAACATATCGCTTCTAAGGTAGCAGTTTTCACCCCTCTTTAGCAAAAAGGACAAAACCACATCACGCATTCCTCTTAGGGTCTAAAAGACCTCGAAACATGTAGAAACACTGCTTCAGATAATGGCCAGATAAAAATGAAAAAATGGCCAGCTTTGGCAAAGTTTAAATAAGAAAAGGACTCTGTGACCTCCTGCGTGGTTCTAACACTCGGGGCTTACCATGATGAAGAGACAAAAAGAAACAGCGTGGAATTTGTACAAACCTAAGCAGGAAAACCCAACGTGAAGTCCTGCAGAAAAGTAGCCCACACTATTCACACAGGAGAAACAGCGAATAGTGCACGCTATTTATAGGAGAAAACCGCATGCCTTTCAAAGAATATTGGGGAAAACACTGAGGGGCAAGTATAGAAACATATTACTTAGCCATGGAATTCAGGTGTTTATATATAAAAAAATGTCTATCCTGAGCTAGATACTGTCAGACCTTCAAATCATAAAGGTAGGTATGCAGCAAAAATCCATCATGATATGGAATTAGTACTTCCAGAGTTGTACAAGAACAGATGGTATTTGTAAACTACAGAAGCTGCAGGGCCAGTCTTTCATTTCATGCACCAAGTTTGCACTAGCACCTAACCTTTAGTGGAAATATGTGTTCATATCACGGTCTCTTTTGACCTACTGAAAGAAGAGGAGGAGTCTCCAGATCCACATATCATTAGGTTAGTTTGTGGTGCTCTTCAAGCTGAAAAGAAAAAGGAAGGGAAATTTATCATAGCTTGACTGATGGGTTGACAATGAAGAAGTAAGAAGAAAGTTTCCAGTGAGACAACTTTGGAGCAGTGCACTTGATAATTCACTTTGTATATAATGAATCGCTATCTAAAGTTAGGAAGTATTTAATTCAGGGGGTTGGGCTACAGCTTGCAGGTTTGTTCAGCAACTAAGGAGGAAACATATGCAGAGGCGAAGAAAGCAAGGAAGCCCCATGTGATCCCTCTAGTAAACAAGGGCGAAGAATCTACCCCCGCTCTGTCCAGGCTCAAGTGCTGCCACAAGGCTAAAGTCAGACATGTTTCATTACCATGATTCTGACCCCAGTTTCTACATGAATTTGAAGCTTTCTTCCATGTGTTGTCTTCAATTTATTTGGAGCATCCCATCAAGACTTTGAATAAACCATTCAGTAAGAGTAGCTGGTACCATCCATTTCTTCTGAAATCACATTCATTTGTTCTGATATCACGTAGTGAGGTAGTGGTTTTCTGGAGAAAATTACAACTGCAGTTCATTTTCTTCTCAAATTATCTGGTCCTTTTCTTCCTTTACTGTTATAGGAAAATATTGGTCAATTGTTTTATCTTGCGTGACTGCTTGCACGCTTTTAGGAAGTCAAGAATTACTTATTGAACTAGAAAGTAGAATGGAGTCTCTGAAAACCTAAGGCTAATTGACTTGTTTGACCCATGAAGTCATGACCCTAAATCTTCAAACTAAAAAGACTAATTCCATGATGTATTTAGTTGTAATAAAGTATCATTAAGTGCAGCTTTCCCCCTTTTTTACTTTCTCCCATTAAGTATATTTAAAAAGTAATCTAAAGGAAGGCTGAGCCCCAGTGGCGTAGTGGTTGTGCATGGGACTGCAGCCCACTGGGATGGAGGTTCAATTCCAGCTCCATGGAGCAAAGCCTGGGCCTCCTCCTACCACCACCAGAGGGCAGTGATGCCCAAAAAACAAAAACAAACAAACAAACAAAAATAATCTAAAGCATTTAATGTGCCATTTTCATATTTCTCCTTCTTTCCCCCTTTCTAGTATACAGTTTAGTAATAACAACTGTACTTTTCTTGCTGTGTAACCATTGCCTTCAGTGACTGCCAGATTTTAGTCACCGCAAAGAAACATCCATTATAACCCAACGAGTGGTATTTCTCCACCCCCACCCCACTGCATCCCCACTCCCTGACTCCTGGTAGCGAATAGTAACTATTTGACTTTGTATAATTACTTTTTGTCTTTTCATATTAGTGAAACTAAAACAAAACTACTTTTTCTATTCCATCCAGCATAATGATTTAGAGGTTCATCCACGTTCAATGTGCATCTGGATTTCATTTTTCTTTGAAGGCTAACAAGTGTTCGGCTGATTGTACACGTCACTTTCTTGATCCACTCATTAGTGGATAGTCACTTTGTTGTTTCCCCCTTTTTGCCATTGTCACTAGTGTCCGTGTACATGGATGCAATCGACATGATGCACATGCTTGTTCACATCATTCATTGTAGTTCCCCAGGGCACCAATTTCAGAATGGAACTGCTAGGTCATGTCTTAATCCTATTTTTGATTTCTTGAAGGATCCTTATTCTGTTTTACCCAAGGTAGTAATGTTTTTTATTTACTACCCTGGAAAGGCATGCGTCTTGCAACTGTAGTAGCTTTGGGAGCTTCCAATTAAAGTATCTTTTTAACATATCAATTTACACAATTTTCCAATTAACAATAGCAACCAAAGTGTAAAAATAAGGAAATAAATGACTTAATTATCAAAGCTAGTGATTTTCCCCAAATGGTGGAAATAATAAAGTTTCTAATAAGTTATGTAAACAAGCCTAAGACTAGTTTGTGGGATAAATCATAGCATGGCTAACATCTGTGGAAGGCAAGAAGACACAATGGAGTCAACCACTTGGGAAAAATAGAAAAACTTCAAGAGACAGAACAGTTTAAGACAATGAAGGACTGGTGTGGCTATCACTGAGAAACTTGGAAGGAAAGAGTTTTATTAAAGAGATTATAAATGCTCCATGAAATATTCTGGTGGTGGAGAATTTTCAATCTGAATAAAAATGTTTTAACTGAAAAGTACCAATAATTATAATAAACTATCACTCCACGAGTTGGAAGGGGAATGGGTGTGTGTATGTGTGACTGGGAGTGAAGGGGGGGGGTAGAGATTAGCTGTGGTGGGGAGTATGAGGGCATGAATGTGCATATACATGAGGAGTGATGGGGAGCCAGCCACTGTAGGTGGGAGTCTGATGAGACATATGTTTTCTATATGTGGGAAATGCCAGATATAAAAGTGATGAGTTGTGGTAGAATCTGAACATTCCAGACTCAAAGAGAATTTCTGTGACTCTGAAGCCCCGAGAAACTGTGGTTGATGAGAATAGAAATAGAGTTGAAGCTAGACTGCATAGTGCCCAATATGTCAAACAAAGAATGATATATATTATTGTTATTGTACCTAAAATAAAATGTTTGGCAACACTAAGGTATTTTTCATATTCCATTGCTTCTTCTAACAGTTAGTAATTTGTAAATTATTAATTACCACATGAATAGATGTTTAAGTGAATCTTTACAGATTCAGCACTATTAAGAAAATTTCATGATATATCTAAGAAAATGTCAATAACATATACTATTTTATTATATAAGGAACATGACATTTTCTCTCTGCACTGATAGTAAATATTTTTAAATAGGACTAACTTAAAGTTATCTATCACTTATCAAACTTTTGGATTTAAATTATAGATTATATTCAACCATTAAAAAAATCAAGAAAATAAGTTTTTCTAATCAAGCAGTAACATTGATTTCATGAAGTCAACATTTTATGTTTGGGAACTTTAATTCAATACAGCTAATAAAAAAATATAGAGAGAACATGGTAGCATACTCACTCCCTAGACCCTGTTTGTGGAAAGAACCAATTTAGGAACAGAGTGCACCCATAAGATAAACAAACAGGGGTCCACCACCACCACCATCACCACCACCACCACCCAAAACAGCATTGTCTCATAGTGTGAATATCTTCATGAAATTAGAATAGTACAGTAAATTAGATGCCCTATAGCTCTGTTCAACTCAAAATACAGTTAACCTCCATAAAAACTGAAGTAGGTTAAATTGAATGCTGAAAAATTGCAGTTGAAAACAGAAGTATTAATTTTTTATCAAGAACATAGTTTGATTTGATTTCAAACTATTTCAGAAGCATCCAAAAAGTAGACATGAGATCTGACCTCATGTTTCTTATTGGCTGAAAAAAAAAGAAATTGATACTAACATGGCAGATTTTGATGCTTCTAACTTTTAAATGTGAATTTCCAACTTTGCTGATTGAAGTGTTCCACACTTCAGTACAGCTCTGAGAGATTAATATAAATAATTCTCAGTCAATCAAAACAGTGCAAGCCTTATTGCCAGTAATTAGTTCAGGAAGATTCAAGTGAACCTATTCTGGTAATCAGACTAGGAGATGCAGTCTACTTACAGGCACTTCAGAAAAAGACCCACATACACCTAGTTAAAGAGGTGGGGGGAGGAAAGTGCAGAAAGGTGAACCCTTACTTATGTCTGTGCTGATTGAACTGTGGAGCTATCTTCAGCAGCAACAATTAAACAGATTTGAAACACAAGTCATTTCCTGATTATGAACTAGACTCATCCCTGAATGCATCTCTAAGTCAAATTAGTAAAGTAGGAACAGTTAGGTATGGTTCATATAGAATGCCAGTGACTCAAATGTTTCTCTTAGTATGCAGTGCCACTTTCTAAGCATGGCACAATTAAAGAAACAATGCTGGATACAGGAAAACATCTTTAACCTAGAAATGCATGAGTGCTACTAATAATGGTCATTTAATGTGACCCTCTTTGTTATTTCAAGCAATGCATGTACCTCACCATTTCAATATAACAGGCTTCACAGGGTGGTTTATAACTACAGGTTGCATTAAGTTGAATAGACATCTATAGCCAGGGGCCTTCATATACCTCTTGTAATAAACTTAGAAGTCTCTGGGTGGTGACTTCATAGCACTGGGCAATTAGTCAAAAGGTTGGCAGTTTGAAACCATCCAAAGGCTTCTTCCTGACAGCCCGGTACTCTGCAACACACAATTAGAGAGGAGTGTTTGTTTTAATTTTGTTAAAATATATCCTTAAATATCCTGTCTTCATGTAAGAATGTTGCAGCATAAAGACGCTGTGTTTTTAATGATATTGTGGAGACTCTGATTGAAGCAGTCTAGCCATGTCTTCTATCCTGATATTTGTTATGTAAGATAAAAAGGCCTTTAATGAAAGTAAGAAAAATTCATTATGTTATTCGAAGCCAAATGCTCCCCATGGTTAAGGAATTAATAGTGATTGAATTGTAAGAGTTTTTTAAGGAATATTTAACCTTCAATCTGACATTGAAGAAGTTACAATGTATGTATGGGAGAGGGGAAAAATGAAAGAAGCTGAAAGGAAGAGGCTTGCTTATCAAAGAATCAGCAAGGAAATAAATAACCTTGATTTCTCACACACTGCAACATAAGCATTTGGCATTTACTAGATGGTTGTATGGAAATGTTTACTGAGCACAGATGTTATCTTTTTGCTTCTTTCACAACCTGAGAATGCACTATGTAAAATAATCATATTGTCATTTAAGATGCAATTTTAACACATTCTTTACTGAATAGCATATAGTGTATGGATAAATACTTAGAAGGATATAGTCTCATTTAAATATAATTATCATTTTTAAGCGTGCATTATTTCACTGAGTTGTTTCTCTGTCACTCACTTTCCTCCCCAGAAACCCCTGGGTTTTCATGGAATGTTTCTTCATTTCCAGAAAAAAAGATTGTTTTGGAAATGGGGCACCTTTCATGAAACTTGGGGGTGGAGTGTGTCCCCTGCACTGGGTTTGCTCATGTCACACTGTTTCTTTATGACCAACTGGGACAATATCTACTCTCAAACAGAATGAGGACAGAAACATCTAAATAGGGTATATAATATATAGCTAGCATATTTGATATAATACAGCAAATACTGTAATGAAATGATAAAGTGCAATCAATCAGAAAGAAAAAAATTTCAGTCCAGAGTTGGGCTGTAAAAACAGCTTTGTAGGCTGAGCCTCGGTGGCATAGTGGTTGTGCGCAGGACTGCGGCCCACTGGGCTGGAGGTTCGATTCCAGCTCCACGGAGCAAAGGCTGGGTCTCCTACTCCCACCACCTGAGGGCAGTGATGCCAAAAAAAAAAAAACAGCTTTGTCCACTGTATCTATATTTCTCTTCTTGTCTATGATTTTTTTCTTCTGTGAACCCATAAATCTTGGAGACTCATAGACATCCTATTGCTTCCTCTTTATTTTAACATGGAGTCGATATATGGAACCCACTTTGTCTACAGCTATCCCCTTTATTAACTTGTGAACTTATAGACCCAATTCAGTCATCTCTCTTGTTAAAAATGATAATAATAACAATACATCTTCAGCTCCTGGAAACAGTTAATTTTTATTAAACCATCTCATAATCATAATGTGCACCATTGATTCCCACTTTCTTAAAAACGTATTCTCTATTTTGTTCTATGTTTAAATGAATGCTAACCAATATGAGCTCTTTAACCAACAACACAGGGCCTTCTGTTAACATTTCACCTAAACTCAATTCGCTGAACAACATAATGAAGCATCTTTAGCTGTGTTCTTCATATCCCATTCCATGCTTGGACCTCTTTTCTGCCCTGTGTCACTGCATAATCTAAGTGGCACAAGTCTTTCCTTTTCGTGCTCTAAAACTCTGTCAACTTATTTTCTGTGACATGATTTTATTAACACATCTCATGGAGTTCCCATTTTACCAAAGGAGACAAACGAAATCCACAGTACAAGAGTCTTCCAAATCTGTTCCACTTCCCAACACCCTCTGGAAAAAGGAAAATTTCATATTTTGTTATGATACCCAATTGAGAAAATTTCTGTGCTAACTGAGAATAATATATATATAACTTTCATTTACCCTAGAAGTATTAAGTTACAGTATCTAGAGTGCTTTCATACAAAATACTCTGACATTCCTCAGGTGATTTCGTTCCCCACCCCCACCACCACCACTCAACTACTGCAGCACACTCACCTCACCTGACTTAAATCATTCTTTATAGTATCAGCACTAAGAAGAGTCATCATTTTCTCCATGATGTGTTTGCAATCAAACTGAAGTTCAAGAATTATTTGGAGGACGTCTACCCTATGAGTGACCAAGATTCTCCACTTAACAACAAACATTACAGACTTCTGTTTCCTTCTCTATACAATTCATTGAACTAGTTAAATGCTTTGTACATACTACACGGCAAAATTTTAATACACCAGTTTTAAAAAAAAGTCATTGTCACTTTTTTTGGATTTTGAAATGATTAGGTTAACAAACATTATTCAATTCTAAATTTTGGATTTTTGGAGAGAATGATATTGGAAATTGTCTTTTCATTCACATGGCTCATAGCAATTACTCTATGACATACGTTCTTAGCATGCTAGAGTTTTATGTTAGTCTGGGTAGACTAGAGAAATACATTCATAGACACACATATGGATATAAAGGAATGGATTATATACAAGAGTAATGGAACATTGAGAAAGCATCCCAACCCAGTCCAGTTCAGAGTCATACGTCCGATATTAGCCTGTAGGCCTGACACTAGTCTATAAAGTCTCCTTCCGACTCACAAAGTCATAGGCCAGTGGGTGCAGAGTCCCAGCGCTGACAGGGGTCTCCCCATGACTTCTCACTTCCAGGGCTCAGGGTCCTCAACAGCATCCAACATCCAGTGGTAGAAGCAACTCAGTGCTGCCAGGGGTCTCCACATGGCTTCTCTAGCTCCTGAGGTGTGGTTCCATCAGGGAAAGACTATGTGGTTTCTCCTCCTGCTCCTCCAGCTCCTGGGACGTTGCTATCTTGTCTTGTCTGTAGTTCATCGTCTCAAAGACTGACTTCCAACAACTGGGGAGATGGCTTCTCATCTCCATAAGGGAAATATCGTGAGATTTCCCAGAAGTCTCAGGAGAAAGCCATGCCCACATAGAGGCCTCATTGGCTACACAATGGCTATCTCCAGATAAACAGGCTAGACTCCACCCCTACATCTCAATCATGAAATTAACATCTTGAATACATGACCACCATAAGTTTGTGGAGCTCACACACTTCTGAAGTGATATTGCATGTATTTTAATATTTACAATAAGCTTTTGAAGGTGTGTAAATCTATTACTGTTTCTATTTAACCACAAAAGGAGTCATGATCCCTTGAGTTAAAAAAAAAAATTCTCACAGCTCTATATACCTGGCAAATGGTACATGTAGGTCTTAAATCATTGTACTTCTGCTTATATCATATTTTCTGAAGCTGAGGAGTTCAATTTAACACACCTCCAATACACTTCATTATTTGTAGGCACATATGAAAATGTGATATTTTCATAATTAGAGAAAGAAATATTGATATATTTTCATCTAAATTGTGTGAGAATACTGACAGATGTAAGTGAAGGAGTATATTCTGTATTGGAGAAGGGTGAAATTTCCCTGTTGCATCCAGACTGAATCCTGGATCATGGCCTCACAGTTTCAAGTGACCTGATCACAGATATAGGTTCAGCAAAAATTTACCAAATTTTCCGACCTATGCCAATTTCAACTTGACTAGAATGTTAAGTTGAATTTAGCTTATCTAATCCATTAAACTCTCCTCTCAACATTTGCAGTAAAGATCAAATGGAGAAAAACAGGAGAGATTTCTTTTTAATCCTTTATTTAGAAACTGATCTTTCAAACCTTCTGGAGGGTGATCTCAAGGGAGGCATCTGCCTTCTTTCTGGGATTATCTGTCTCTTATGTCTAATGTATTTTGTTTCAGTAACCATCAGGTCAATTCATCTCATCGCCTAGGATTGTTTTACAGGTTCATACATATCATTATATATAATCACACCTCCCAATTGATGGCTTACTTTGTCTATAGCCACAGTTCAAAACAAAACAAAACAAAAAAACCTGTCGTTTGCCTACTTAGAGAGTTGAATTTTATTTCTGGGATGACAGTCAAAAACAAACCAGTATTATAAGACAGTCAGTCTTCTTGTAGCTCACATTTTAATTCCCCTTATTTTGTATTAAATACTGCTTGTAGGAATGTGAGTGATGAAAGAAATGATGAACAGACAGAGAAAAACAAATTGGGAACAGAAAGGAGTGGGCTGGAGAGTCAATATCCACTACAGTCATAATGGGAGTAGGTAAAGTTGAGAAGGAGGTGTATAAAGAAGTGCAAGGGAAAATGTATCATTAAAACTGTCCCTAAAATTTCCTGGGTATGAGGTAAGAATACTAAGGGAGATCTACGTTATATCATTTGGTTTTTTTCCCTAAGTGATAAGTGATGCAAATTTTCTGTGAATTAAATTATGTGCAATCCTCTTTGCTTGATGAAGTTATTTTGTTAAAGTTAGATTTTGAAAGTATTATTCTAGAAGCAATAATAATATTTCAGCTTGAAAATAGCTTAAAAATTAAAATTCTATAATTATAGTATTCAAAGGTCATTTAGCTGTCAAAATAATGAATTAGGAACAGCTTAATTATAAGGTTAGACCAATTGTAGCCCAGTGTAGTTTAAATCACATAAATCCTACCTGAGTCAGAGAATCGCACACCATAGCATTTTCAGTGACTGCATTTTCAGAAGTTTATTAAAAGACCCTTCTTCTTAGAGTGCTGGTGTGGACTTAAGGTTTCAGCTTTGTAATTGACCTCCCTGTGTTTTAACATTTTGAATCTTCCGGGGGCTTGATCATAATATTAAGTAATGTTATTTTTTCTTTCATTTTAGGCAGAACGTTTTATTGATTCCAGTGATTGGAAGTGGTACCTGGATGGAATACTAATACTGGCAGTCTGTAGGTAGTGAGGACTGTGTCCTTCAGAACCTATTAGTTCTTGGGACTGTTCTCTTTTGTCTTCGAACATCTTCACTACCTTTTGCACAGAATAAGAACTCATCAGAAAGTCACATCTTTGATGACAGCTCACCAGCTTTCAAGACTCGAGTCACGATTTCCTGAAATAGGATATTAAACATGACCTTTGTGGACTGTGCAGTGCCAATTGTTCTCAGAGACTGTGATCCAGAAACTCACTACTTTTCAGAGATGAATATGTCTACAACGAAGCATTGATGTGGCAAAATGTAGGATGGTTTTCAGCAACATGAAGGAGGTAGTGGAGGAAAATCTGACATTCTAACATTCCCTAGGTAAAGCTAATGCTGTTGGTTAACACCCAAACTTCCTTGTTTGGCAGTTTTGGCATTGAGGTTAGGTTCTACCAAGTAAGCAGGGACTCCCAGCAATACGATGTACAACACAATTAGATGCCATCTGGCCCTGCATCATACGGACAGTGGCTATGTTGGATGCCATGGTTGGAGCTCCTGTGTCAAACATCTTCATTGCTCACCTTCTTCTTACATTGGGCTCTTCTGATACTATGATCAAAGAACATTGATAGAAATTACAGACTAGAATGGAAATGTGGATATCAATGAACAGACTTTATTAAGAAAACATGGCCAGCAAGGGTGTGTGAGGTGTGTGTGTGTACAGGTGTATCAGGTGTGTGTGTGTGTAGATGCTGTGTTTGAGTTAATTATTGCAGCCACTGTACCATACCTCTCAGTGTGTGTGTGTGTGTGTGTGTAGCTGGAGGCAAGGCCAAGTCATAGCTGAACACGAGAGAAGTGAGTAAGAGAGCAAAATAAAAGCCAACAGAGGTAAATGAGCCAAATGGGTGAAAAAACAAAGAAATCATGCCTTAGGGCATGTGGGATATCATTGTTAATATCTGATATGTCTCTGCTAAAAGCAGAGAATATCTGAAATATGTTTTCCTGTGTTTCATTGACTATGTGAAGGTCATAATAAATTATCGACAAAATTGCACAAAATGAGAATATTAGAACACAAAATTACCTTCAATGCTGAACCTGTACATAGAACAAGACATGTTCAGAATCAAGGAATATTGAATGGTTTAACAGAAGGAAAAGTATATATTAAGGTTATATCATTTTACCATACTTATTGAATTCATAAGCTAAGCAAATAATACAGAAAGTGGAAGAATATAAAGATGAATACAGCATCAATATTGGAAGAAGACTCATTAATTCCCTGCAATATGCAGAAGATACATCTGTCAATGCTGACAACATTATTTGACTTGAAACCTTTACTGATAAAAATAAAAGACTGCAGTCTTCAATATGGGTTGCATCTATCATTAAAAACAATGTTAAAAGAAACTGATCAGCTTTGCAAACTTAATTCACAGTAGACTTTTTTAAGAAAGAAAAAGAAAACGAGAGGAATTGTTCAATTTTCATGGATTTCTTTTTACTAGAAACCACACAACTTTGAACGATGCAAAAGTCAAGGAAAGAGAGGCCATATTGATTTTGACTGGAAAATATGTCTTTGGGGTGATTGCATCAAACACATAGTTTTGAGAACTAATGTGCCCCTTAGTCAATCCATCATGCTTCCAATCACCTAATATGCATGTGAAAACTCAAAATGGAATAGAGAACCTGAAGATGAATTGATATCTCTAAATGATGGTGTTAGCAAAGAGTATTGAATATACCATGATCTACCAAAAGAATGAGTATGTCATGTTGAGTGGAGAACATTCAGAATTAACTTTGAAGCAAGGACATATTATCTAGAGAAGAACTTCGGACAATTCCTGAGAAAGAACATCAGGCTTGGTAAAGCAGAATATAAGACACACACACACACACACACACACACACACACACACACTGAGAGGTATGGTACAGTGGCTGCAATAATTAACTCAAACACAGCATCTATTGTGAACACTGCATAGGACTGAGTAGGGTCTAGTTCTTTTGTGCGTACAATGATTTTGAATTAAAGCCATCGAACATCTTTCTAGTTGTCTTAGTAATCTAATGCTGCTATAACAGAATTCTATGAGTACTTAGTTTTAACAAACAAATATTTATTTTCTGGGAAGAGAGAAGGCTGAGTCCAAATTCGGAAGCAAGCTTTCTCTCCAGATGGTTTCTAGGAAAAGGTCGTTTGCCTCCTTTGGGCAGCTGAAGGCCTGGCATTCCTGAGTGGTCTCTGCAGGACTAAAAGGAAGCACTCTACTCTTGGTTTTTCTTTCTTTGTGGTACTATGCCTCTCTCATCTCTGCTAGCTTCTCTTTCCATCCATCTCTTAAAACATAAAAGATGCTATGGGCTATACCTCAGGGAATCTCCCCTTACATTAAATCTGGACTGTGAAGAAATTGCATGGCACCCCAGTCTTTACCATTGTATTGGTTTATCACATAATAGGGAAAATTGTATAAATGCCACAGAGCATCATTACATAACTGCCAAATCACTGAGAATCATGGCCCCAATTCAATCCTTAACACTGGTACGCTCTGCGCTCTGCCAAAATTCATATGGCAACAGCAGTGAGGTCAGACTTGCCATTCCACATCTTCTAGAGCTGAAATTTCTAGCAGTTCTCTGCTCATATATTGTAGCACTTCCTTCTTTTTTAAAATTATCTTCAGTAAACAATATTTTCATGTAACATTACTGCTACTAGTTGATCACCTTTTCTTTGGAATGGGCACAAATACAGCTCTGTTCCAGTTGTTTGACAAAGTAGATGTCTTGCAATTCTTTTTGTTGTTGCTGTTACAGAGACCAGTGATATCTTCCTGCATTGCTGCATCCCTTTGTCAAATAATCTCAATTTTTATTCTGAAAGTACATGAAGTCTTGATTTTTGTTAATATCTCAGTGCAACTGGGGCATCTTGCTTTATTGCCATACTTTTTAAAAAAAATTCTGAATGTTTGCACATCAACCAACTATTTTTTGTAGTACAATTCTGCGTATTACACTTGCATGCCTAAAGCTATTTTCAAAATTTGAGATAAGAATTAATGGAGTCATTTTTATTATTTCTTGATCTTACAGCTCTTAACAATAAATTTGAATTCAATTATATTAAAATACATGCTAATTCTAAGCACTCTTTTCCATTTCTCTTGCTGAAACCTTAGCCAAAGATATTAACAAATTTACTTAAAAGTACTGAAAATGTGCTCAAATTTTCTAATAGTCTGTGCTGTCCAATGTCATTAATTGTGCATCCAAGTATCAAAGAGGGATTCTAATAGCATTAATCACATTAATCATTCCTTTGCTTATAGTCCTCCAATGGTTTCCAAATATCAGTAAACTAAAATAAAAATCACCTACCAGCAATTGCAAAGTCCAAGGACTTATACACCATAGGCCCTATGCCTTGATTTAAGAAGCTAAGTTCAAGGTCAGCAGTTGAAAGCAACCAGCCAGTATCCTGAAGAAAGAGATAAGACTGACTTCACGCATCAAGACTTACAGTCTAGGGCTGAGCCCCGGTGGCGTAGTGGTTGTGCGTGGGACTGCGGCCCACTGAGACGGAGGTTCAATTCCAGCAGTGGGGCTGGGCCTCCTACTCCCACCACCGGAGAGCAGTGATGCCCACAACAATAAAAAAAAGTCTCACAGTCTTATAAACTGAGTGTAACCTTACTGCTAGTTGGATTTGACTTGATAGCAGTGCGTTGGGTGATATATAGCATTAAAAGCATCCTGATAGTGCAATGGGCTTAGCTATAAGATCTAACCAAAATGTTGGAGAATCAAATTTACCAGGCCATTGTGTTCCTCTGGGAGAAAAAGGTGAGACAATCTATAAAGTTCTACAGCTTCAGACACCCTGTGGAACAGCTCTGTGGTGCCCTGCAGGGTTGATAGGAATCAGGACTCAATGGACAGCAGTGGGTTTGAGTTAGGTTAATATATAAGTGGCATTATTACTCCTCTATATGGATTAAAAGTAAAGAAAACAACCCTTCTATAATGTATTCATGTGGTTACAGCACAAGGATATATTAAGGTAATTTAGATATATTTACTTTTTAAATTTTTCACATAATCAAAACTAAGAAAGGTTGAGTAAGAGCTGGAATCATGCAATCAAATTTGAAAATCTTAGACTTCCATTACTCTTCATCATTTTCAATCTATGTTTACTTTACTCTGAATTATTTTTAAAGATAGGAATGACCATTTTAGTACCACAATAGTACCAAATTGCTTATAGTGAAAAAGAAAATTCTATCGTTCCACTTCATCCTAAGTCTTAGCCTTCAGATAGGTTCACACTTAACAACTGTGTCTATTTGTTTATTCATGTGTTTATCATATGTGATTATAAATGTGTAAAATATCATTTAATAAATAATTTTATTGGGTGCTCTTATAGCTCTTATAACAATCAATACATCCATATTGCCAAGCACATTTGTATGTCTGCTGCCATCATCCTTTTCAAAATATTTTCTATCTATTACATTCCTCTGTATCTTAAACTGTCATCTTTATGATTAGGGTACTGGATTGCATCAAGCAAGTTATTTGTTCTATATAATTGACGATGAAAAACAGTGGAGAGAAAATTGAAATGTATAATTTAACTCTAACAATTCATTTGACAAATGAATATGTATTAAAAGAAGTACATATGCACAAGCTATATTTTCATTGTGATTTAAGTAAGCATAATTTGAATTAATAAATTAGCAGCATTCATCATATGAATGGGATCTTTAAAATTTTATGAAGAAAGAGTATTATGAAAAAAATCTATATTTGAATTTGAAAAATACAATGAGATAAATGCATAATGACATTATATGTCTGAGCAGGCTCTAGTTTTAGTTACTAAGAAGGAGGATCTTTTCCCACTGTGAAAAGATTTTGGCAAAAATTTAAGCAAGAATGAACATTAAATTTGTAATAAAATGAATGGGAAAATGGTGAAGACTTTGATGGTTTACAAAGATTTTCTGAGGAGAATACCCAAGGGCAATAAGAAGTTTACAAATGCTACTGCACTTCAGAACGAATGGAATAAATGGTGAAGATGAAGACAGCCTTGGTATCCTCCATTATTTAGGGATGAACTACATGACTGGCATCTTTGTGTGCAAGTTTCATAACTCTGCAGGAGTTTATGTTGATAAATAAAGTTTATATTTCTAATTTCCATCTTCTAATTTTATTTTCCATGAATGCCTAGAACACAGGGAGGTAGAGTTTCACAGACTTCATAGATCTATCCAAACACCTCATGAATATGAGTTAGTCTGTTGCCCAGGATCATAGTTTGGGATGAATTCAGGTAAATAGACACAATATATTTATGTTCATAATGTTCTGGTTCCCAGTTATATGAGTATCATCTGAAGCCTTAAAAGCTTCAGAATGGCCACCTAAGACACAACTGTTGATTTACTGTGTCTGGTATAAAGAAGACTGAAAGTAATCAAGTTTTTAGGGAAACAATGAGTCCATAAGGTTCACATGAAATAGAGCTTCCTCTAGCATGACGTCATAAAAATAGACAGGGAATAATTACCACAACTGAGTGATTTGATCAGGGGCACAATATTAGGACCAAATAAGAATAAGATCAACATAAATTAATTTTTTTTTAAAAAAGGGAGGAGAGGAGGGAAATGACAGAACTTATTGACTAGAGGAACCTCCAACCCTATCACACTATGTCACCCTTTTAGTCTAGAAATATGTCATGCCTAGAGTACACCATTTGGATAATAAACAGACTTGTCAATCAAATTGTTACATAAGCCAGGCCATTATATGAGAGCAAACAGGAGACATTCCTCCCAAATAATTACAGATGTGAAGGCAAAGAGAAGTGAGGGGAATGGAGAGCTGGAAACTGAAAAGTGGATTGGTTGAGTTAGGCCAGAATGACTAGAGAGACTAAGTCATTGACCCTCACATAGGTAAAACGGAGGGCTTCATATCAAACAACAACTGTGTATTGAGAAAACATTCCACCCCATTCCACATCAAGTCCATGAATCCAGTACTAGCCTATAAGTCCAATACTGGACCATGAACCTATATTTACACCCACACAGCACATGAAATGATGCAAAATGCAGGGTCACAGGCCAGTGGATGCAAAGTTTTGTGGATCCAGTGGTGGATGCAAAGTTTTGTGGATCCAGTGGTGGATGCACCTTCAGGGCTCTGGCTACCATCAGCGTGGATCATAGTGGCTCATCAATAGGATGGTGAAACAGAGAGGGAGAGAATTCCTAGAATCCACATAGGAAGGACACATCCACAAGGAGTCGTCATCAGCCTGTGTCCTGATTAAGACACCCTAAATTCCACTTTTCTTTTTTTTTGGGGGGACAGGGGGCTCATCACTGCCCTCTGGTGGTCGTGGGCACTACCCAGCCCAGCTCCTGAGAGCCGCCACTGAATTTGAACCGCCAAGCCCATGGGCCACAAGTCCCATACTCAACCACTTATGCCACCAGGGTTCAGCCCCACCCCTTTTTTCTTAACACCATCTGGTTGACATGAAAGTATGTTACTACCACCGTGGATATATGGAGAATAGTGACATGCAGAGGTAGCAATCAGTGAAGCAAATAATCCATGTATGAATTGTTGAATGGGAAACTTGCTAAGTAAAATTCCAACGAAAACACAACAGAATGTTAAAAAAGGTGCACAATAAGGAACCCACACCCAAACCAAAAATACTTCTATTGAATCTCTTCCAGTTCATAGGGTCCCTGGAGGACACAGTAGAACAGTACCCGCATACTTCCTAGAGTTCAAACTGTTAGGGCCGTAGCCAGCCTCATCTTTTTCCCTTAGATACACTGATGACTTTTCACATTATTGAGTTTGTGCCTAGGAGTCCAACTCTTAACCCACTGCAATCACCAGGCTTCTTAGAATAAGGATTCCACTATGTGTAATGTAGCAATGTACTAAGAGTAAAGCAAAGCAATACTTAGTCAAAATCGAATTTGTTTTCAGAGAATTAGAGATTTTGAAAGTAAAAAAAAAGTTTTTAAATAATTATAAGGTAGCAAAGAATTAAAATTAAATTACATGGTTACCCTGGAGACATAGCATGCTGTGAGTTTAGCGGCTGGCTACCTACTGTTGGTACATTCCCGCTGGATCTTGGGAAAAGAAAGCCTCTGCATCTGTGGCGATTTCCAGGCTCAGAAACGTCAGGGGCACTTCTGTTCTCTTCTGTAGGGTCGCCAAGAGTCAGAATCAACTCCGGGGCAGTGCTCTTTTTAAACTTGGGAAACCATATTGACACTATGAAGCATCGGCAGTACAATTTGGAATTATTCTTTTAATATTTTACTCCTCTGAAAATCTCTAGCAAGATCTAGAATGTAGAGTGAATAGTAAAATATAAGACTCCTCTTATATTCAATGAAGCAAGGCAAAACATTCTTTGCAATTTTTTTTTGTCATCTCTCAGTGCCAATTTGTTTGAAAAAATTAATTTCTTTCCATTCTCTCTAAAGACTCTGTCATCAAGTTTTTCAAAGTACAATGACTTTCTCTAAGTATACCTTTAGAAATATTTAAGTATCTCTTGAATCTTTTCTGTTGATTTCATTCCCCTACAATTATCATCTTCTGAAATAGCTTAATTATTTATACATAGACCACACACACCCAACATTTACCATTCTTTATATTGCAGCCAGGGTGAGTTCTTCAACCCCCATACAATGTTAGATTAAATAATCAAAAGCACAACTCTGACTTCTAGGGCAAGTTGCTTGAGAGAGAGAGAGAGGCAGTGTGTGGAGTGATGCACTTCCTAGTCTGGCTCTGTTAATCTTTCCTACCACCACTGGGTATGTAAATTTTTCCACTAGCCATATGTTAAACTCTATACCTCCATGTGTGGCCTCTCCTTTGTTAGCACTGCCTCACCATTCAGGTATTAGCTCAGGTGATCACTTCCTTCATCAGAGGAACTTCTCTGATATGTTGATTAAAATGAATCCCCTGATCATGAGCTCATGTAAAATTCCATAGATTTCTCCATTTCATCATCTTTTCATTTAATATCTGTCTTTGTGATAATTTACCAAGAGCCAACTCCCAAAGGACCAGGAAAGATCACAGTGTAGATGTGTTCTATCTTATACTGCTGTCCTCTAGCTCCTGGTTTGGTATCCACTAACAAAATTAATAAATATGTTTTTTTTTGAATTTTTTTAATATAGACATTATTGGGGACTCATAACATTCAATACATCATTCATATTAAGCATATTTGTACACATATTGACACATTCATCCACATTATCTACTTGAACCCCTCCATCATAAGCTCCTCTTCCCCTCTTTCCTCTAGTTTTTAATTTTTTTAATTCCAATTCCCCATATTTCCCCTTCCCTCATCTCCTCCCCCATGAACTTCCAGCAATTTACAAATTGTTATTACCTCTTCATATCTTACACTGTCTAATGTGTCACTTCACTCAACCTTACCCCCACCCCCACCCCGGCCTGCTGTCCGCACCACAGAGAGGAGGTCACATGTAGATCCAAGAAATTAGTTCCCCCTTTCTATTCCACCATCCCTCCGTCTTCCCAGTGTCACCACTCCCCATTAGTCTCAAGGGATTATCTATCCTAAATTTTGACTCCATTGTACATCCACTGGTCTAGCCAAATCTGTCTGGCAGAATTGGGATAATGATAGTCAGTAGGAGGAAGCATGTGAGAACATTTTATTGCTACTACACTACACCTAGACTGGCTCATCTGCTCACTACAACCCCTCTGTAAGAGGATGTCTATTCACTTATTGATGGGCTTTGGGCTCCCAATCTGAACTCCCCTCATTTATAATGATATAATTTTTAAGTCTTTGATGCTTCAACCAGACCTCTTTGACACCTTGTGGTGTCATACAGTCATAGAGGCTGTTATGCTTCTTGCATGTGGGCTTGCTTCTTAGCTAGATGGCCACTTATTCACCTTCAAGTCTTTAACACCACAGACTCACATCTTTTGATAGCCGGGCACCATCAGCTTTCTTCCCCACATTTGCTTATGCATATATTTGTCGTCAGAGATCATATCAGGAAAGTGAGCATATAATGTTATAATTAATAATTCTTGAAACCTGATAATTGATCCATTTGGTATCTCTTGATCCCATAAGCTGGTGTGCTTCTTTCATATGGGCTTTGATGCTTCTGAGCTGGATGGCCGCTTGTTTACTTTCAAGCCTTTAAGGCCCCAGACCCAACATGTTTTAATAGCCGGGCACCATCAGCTTTATTCATCACATTTGCCTATGCACACATTTGTTTTCTGTGATTGTGTCAGGTAGCTGCATATCATGGAATGCCAATTTAATAAATGAAAATGTTCTTGCACTGAGGAAGTACCTGATGGATGTCCAATGGCCATCTGCTGTCCTAATTCTAAGCCAATAAATATATGTATATTGATCTATTTTCCCTTCATCATATGAATATATGTACGTATGCATATGCCTATATTTAACCTCTATAAATGCCCCTTACTCCACAATCTTTTCTCTATTTCCCTATACCTCCTCCCGTCCCACCATCATGCTTAACCTCCATTTAGGTTTCAATATTGTCTCCGAATTCATTAGTCTTAATCAGTCCCTATCAGACCTTCCACACCCACCCCACCACCAATTGTAAACCACATGCTACTCCCCGCTTCCCTGGATCAGCCAACAGCACACCCCAACACACACACATCCACCCTGGTACCATCAGTTCGGTCGTCCCCACCCATATACTGCCCATCTAGTCCACCTCATCTAGATAGAACTGTAGAGAAAATAGCATGCTCAAAAAAGGGCATCCCATATTGACGCAACCAAAGAAAAGAAAACAATGAAAACATCAACAACCCCCCCCATATCCAACATGTAGACATACATGCAAAAACACAATAATAACAACAATATAAAAACCTACAAATAGTTTAAGGTCTGTTCATTGACCTCCAGGAGTGTCTTCTGGTTGAGTGTGATGGGGTGTCACACTCTGGTCACAAAGTATATCTTTGGTGGTCAATCTGGAGCTCCATGTTCTGTCGCACACCCTTAGCTTTTTGGTGTGGTTGAATCATAGAGGGTATAATCCTGACCGTGTTACTCCATTGTTGATCCCAAAATGTCTTGGGTCAGTGAGGATAGCTGTATTTTATATTGGACCTGGCCATATGGTCCTCTCTTTGTATCAGCAGTTCTGAGTGGGACTATGGTCCTGAAGGCTCGGTGGGCCAGGATGTACTTCATTCTATCTTCCTCCCCCTTCATTTATTCTCCTGTACTTTGGTCAGGTATATTTCTCTCCCCAAGCTGCAGCTTCGGTGCTGACCACGCCGTGAGGGAATGGCGGGTGCCCCGGTAGTTGCAATTGGTGTTATGCTCTCAGACCTCTCCACTGGTTCTTGGCTCCATTGCTTCATGCTACATTCACTTCTGAGAACACCTTATTTAAGTTTGGTTCCTGTTTTCCTGTGGAGATAAAAAAAATACACTCCCCTTGGATGGGTTAGTACCCCATTCCCAGTCTGCTTAACAGCATCTCACCTCCCACATCCCAGCGTCCCACCCCAGTTGACTACTATATGTAGCCCTAGCCCTGGGTTTGGTTTGGTCTCAGCTGTACTACCTGGGCCTTCTCCCAGGATTGTCTATATACTGTACATTTTTCCTGGTACCACTTTTGCATTTTTAAAAATCATTATTAAGCTTACCTCAGTGGACTCATATTGTACATGTCCTTTTGTGCTTGGCTAACTTCGCTTAGCATAATTTCCTCCAGTTCTTCTCATGCGGAGATGTGCTTCCCATGCTTCATGCGGAGATGTGCTTCATCACTACTTTTCAGTGATGCATGGTACTACATTGTATGTGTGGCAGTCATATGCTTATGTTAATTTTATGATTGAAATGTAGGGGTGGAGTCTAGCTTGTTAATCTGGAGCTAGCAATTGAGTAGCCAATGAGGCCCCTATGTGGGCATGGCTTTCTCCTGAGACTCCTGGGAAATCTCACGATATTTCCCTCGTGAAGATGAGAAGCTATCTCCCCCAGTTGTTGGGAGTTAGTCTCAGAGACGATTAATCACGGAAAAGACAAGATGGCAGCCTCTGAGAAGTTGGAGGAGCCAGCGGAGAGACCACACAGCTTTGCCCTGATGAAGACAGACTTCTGAAGCTGGAGTGGCATGCTGTTGATGGACCTGAGCCCTGGAAGCGAGGAGCCATGGTGAGACCCCTGCCAGCGCCAGAATTCTGCACCCACTGACTTGTGACTTCCTGAGTCGGAAACGGACTTTATAGACTGATTTCGGGCATGTGGGTTAATATTGGACTTATGACTTTGCACTGGACTGGATTGGGATGCCTTCTTAGTGTCACATTTCTTTTGTATATAAGCCCTTCCTTATATCTATATGTGTGTCTTTGAAATTTGTTCCTCTAGTCTACCCGGACTAACACAGTATGTATGTACCACAGCTTTTTAATCTACTCATCAGTTGATGGAATTTGGACTGCTTCCAACTTCTTGCAATTGTGCACTGTGCTGCAATGAACACTGGGGCACAGATGCCTGGTGATGGATTCTTACTTGCCTCTTCTGGGTTTATGCCCAGTAGGGGGATTGTTGGGTCATGTGGTAGCTCAATTTCCATCTGTTTTAGATATCTTCAAATTGATTTCCATAGTGGCCCTACATAACGGCAGGTCCAACAGCAGTGGATAAGAGTCCCTATCTCCCCACAGCCTCTCCAACACTTGCTGCTTTCTGATTTTTTGAATTTGGCTATCCATGAGGGTATTAGGTGATATCTCATTGTTGTTTTGATTTGCATTTCTCTTATGGTTAATGATCGGGAACATTTTCTCATATATTTTTGGTCATTCTGGTTTCTGCCTCTGTGAAACTTCTGTTCAGTTCCTTTGCCCACCTCCTCAGTGGGCAATTAGTTTTACTCTTTTTGAAAGCTATCAGGGTATTGCAGATTTTGATTACAAGGCCTTTTTTCCGATTTGTCATTGCTAAAGATGTTTTCCCAGTCTGTCTGCTCTCTTATTACTCTCTTGGTGAAATCTTTCGATGTACATAGGTGTTTTATCCTCAGTATATCCCACTTGTCTATTTGTTGTTTGAATTTTTGTATGCTTATTTATGTGAAAGAAAAAAATAGAGGGAGTAGGTTGGAAGAAAATAAAAATGGAACTAGAAGTTGGAAGCAGTACTTTAACAATGAAGATGCTATGAATCAAGAGAAGTGGGACTAAATACAATGTAATTCTGACTAAAAATCAAGATATCTGAAGAGCAGGTCCAGATTTGCCCTGACCAAACTAGACAGACTTTACTGTCTCTGTTTCTCAGTTTATAACAGCTCTGAAAAATTTTGCTTACATATCATGATCTTCTGGAGAGAACACATCCTTTAGATTGTAATTACACTTAAGTTTATAATAAAATATTCATGGACTTCCAATCATTTTACTTTTTAAATTATTGTAGTCTATGGAGATAAATAAGAACCAGTGATATGGTGCCATTATAAAAGCAGCAAGATACACAGCACATGACTTCAAGAATATTTTCTGTTTTGTTTCCTGTCTTGATGGATTAGAGGTTACCTGTTGGGTAGCTAACATGGGGTCAGCAAATTGAAACCACAACTTCTCTGTGGAAGCAATGCTTTCTACTTCTGTGCCAAGTGACAGCCACCGAAACCCACATCGTCTGTTCAATACTGTCCTCCAGGGACACTAGGAGTCAGAAGTGGCTTGAGTGAGTTTTGGTTTGAACTTGGAACTATTCCTGGTATATGTCAGCTGCTATCCTTCCAGCCATTTCAGATTGTATTCTTCACTTTAAGACTCAAATGCAATAAAAATGAAATCTGGAAATACATAGAATATTTCAAAAGAAAGCATTATGAATATCTTATAATGTAGCATGGTGTTATAACATTAAGTGAAAGAAGATACAACTTATAGTTCAATTGTCAAGCAATTCTGAAAGGAACAGAAGGTGTTTATAAAGTGAAATGTTTGCCATTAAGAAAAAAAAAATTATATTAATAGAAGTAGTGGTAAAAGAGAAACTAATTATGGTTTAAGATCTTGTTCAAATCATATCTTTTTAAAAAATTCACATTCTAGTCTAGTTAAACAAATCTTTGACAACTAAAGAATATCTGCAGTTAAAAAATCTGGTGAGACCAAGCTAGGCTAACCTGGTTTGTAAAATGCACACTTGGTGTACTTTTGGGATGAGATTTGACATGTTCTATAGAAAAATGTTCTTCAGGTGAAGTGAAGGTTCAAGAGTGAATAGAAGCTTAGCAATATTATAAAATTTTTGAAATTTAGTATCTAACAGATGATGTTTTATTTCTCTCAAGTAAGACATTTCTTTCCCATTTTCCTCCAAAGCTATAATCTTCTTCTCAACATTAAATCGATCTTTAGCTTCATTCATGACTCTCTTCACCTGCCAACCTAGGTTTCAGGAAAGAACAGTCTTAGGAAAAATTCATCTTCACTCCTCTTCCTCCAAACAGTCTCCCTTCTTCAAAGAATTTCAGCTCATTTCCAGTCTGTTATTCATTCCTGTGATGTGAGTATACTTTTCTAGGTATAATCCTTTACAAAATGTCCTATTAACTTTTTGTGATACATTTCAAATGGTCTTTGTGTTTTAATTTCTGATTCTAATGTACTCAGTATATAATAATCTTAGTATTTTAAATTAAATTAGAAATAACGTGTGATTTTTCTCTGTGCTAAAAATTTATAGTGATAACCTTATTAATACGTAATAAATGCTACATTATATTCTCTGGTTCAATTGTTTAACAGATGATTGTGAACATTTTCAGTGACACCATCATTTCCAACTGTATTCCATATTACTTGGATAAACCGCCTTGTTGATAAGAAGCATGGACATATTCTTTGCCATACAGTCTATGACTTTTTGAGAAATTCAGTGTGGAATTGAGTTAAGTAACTAGTATCAAACACTTTCATAATTTCCCAATTGTATAGAATTGGAGGAGGTTTATTTACAGCTAAAGCAATACAGAACAAGTGTGAAGGAGATTTAAGTAGCAAGCAAGGAAGTTCAATGGATTTACTAGGCAGTGACTAAGCTTTGAACTCAACATGGAATGAATATGTTGTTGCTATAGGCACATATATCACACTCATAGATATTGCAAATGTATATCAACAACATATTAATTTCATTCCATATCTATCTATCTATCATCTATATATATCTATCTATCTTTCATCTATCTATTGATCTATTTAATCTACTTCAAAATTTTGTGGAAAAATTCCACTGTTTTCATTCTACTTTCCCACATACTTTTTGCATCACTCATACATTGCCCATTGCACCCCTCCACTACGCACACACACACACACACACACAATTCATCTGTGTGTACAACAAAAAATCCTGAGGAGACAAAGTAAGGTGAACAGAGAGGAGGAAATTAAAAAAAGCAAAAAAAAAACTATAGTTTTTTTAAAGCATGTGTATTAATCTAAGGCCACTAAAAGATATCCATAAAATGTGTGTGGGGTAAAAATCAGTGATATATTTATTTGAAACCAATTAATGGTTAATGTATGCAACATCTTCATTTTTCAAGTCACAATATATTTTTACCTTTTGAATCTATTAACTTTAAAATAATGTTAAAATTATAAAGATTAAGCTTAGTAACTATTAGCTGGGAAATACTGTCTTTTATTTTTAAGTGCAGAGTCACCACACTGATATATTCTAGAATCAATGTGTCCTGTTTCTATGGTTCTAGTTAACAGCACTTCATTATCACCTTATATAGACCAAGGCACTAGAGAGAGGGTTTGCGTTAACTTGCTGGACCAGGATTCTTAGTACTTTGACAAGTGAGGCCTCGTGACAAGGTAATCTAACAGAATACAATCAAAACCCTGATGAATTTGTTATGAACATTCACAAAGCAGTGAGAAGGTTAAGGTAGAGGATGAGATCTTACTTAGGTCACAGCCCTGGTGAGGTGTATTAAAGGGACAAGATTAGCAAAGCAGGACCCCTTTGATGGGGTGGGAAGGGGAGGGGAGCGTGTGGGTTAGAGGGCGTATATTCTCTTCCTGTTCTCCCACCATGAACTAGCTTGTCATACATTCTTTCCAAAAATCAGGACTTTTTAAAAATGCAATGGAACACGGGGAAAAATAAATTAAAAGTGAGACTGTCCTGTCCAAAGCGGGACGTCTGTTCACTTTAGTGTAAGCAGATGTAGTGGTGAGATATTTGCTTCTTGACCATGAGGAAAACACTTGGCTCCTTGACCTCCAGGTGTTTACTTTTGAACCAATGACCCATTGTATTGTCTGTCATCCCTGGCAGCCATCAGATCCTCCCATCTGATTGATCTATCTTTTCATATTAGCCTGGAGTTTCCTGCTTCATTTTGTTTCATTTCATCAGCCCCAAGAGGTATGTAAAAAATGCCACCACTTTAGCCTCAGACTGGCAGATTTGAAACAGACAATACTTATCCTCTTCTACAACTTCGTGAGTCACTTCTGTTATATAATTATACACACACACACACATAAGCATATATGCACATGCATATATGTATGTATCACTAGCGTTTTCTACAGAAGCTAGCCTAACACAGTGACTTTTTGCATTTCAGAAGTAAGAATTTTTCATATTTTTGTTTTCTCTATATATATGTATTATATTCATCATAGTAATTTACATACCTTTTGATAAAAATATTGGCATTCTTATATTTTAAAATATTTTAAATTAATTTTATATTTATGGAAAAATTGCTGAGAAAATACAGAGCACCCTATTCACAAATGACATTATAAGTCCCAAGTATTACTTAAGGTACACTTTTTTTTTTAAAGTACACATTTTAAGGATACAGAATTCAACCCATATTAGCAGTTTCAAATTCAAGTGACTAGAAACCAGGGAGAAAGGAGCAGTCCCAAAGTAAAACCTCTGAAATTGTTTCTAACTCAGTTGGACCGAACACTTAGAACAGAAGGCAATACTTACATAAGCTATGTTGAGTTGCAAAGACATTTAAAACATTCTGATTTCTTGCTGCTGGGATGCTTCTTATACAATTTATTCCTTTATATATTATAAATTTGTTCCTTTATAAGACTTAACCCTGAGCTTGAGAAAATATGAAATAGCTATTTACTTAAATATATGTTGGCTTTTAAACCAAATGTGTGTAGTATTTTCATAAAACATTTCAATCATTTCAGTGTTTACTGTATCAAGAGATTTAAAAAGACATACGGCTTCTAAAGGTTTATTATAACTACAAAAAAATCTTTTTTTTTGGGGGGGGAGGCATCACTGCCCTCTGATGGTCATGTTATCTATTCAGCCTTGCTGCTCCTGGATTTGAACCTCCAAGCCAGTGGGCCGTAGTCCCACACTCAACCACTATGTCACTGAGGCTCAGTCTAAAAAAATCTTATTGAATATAAATAACCAAGATATGTGGTACTACATAGAAATAAAAGTTTTGGCTGAGCCCCAGTGGTGCAGTGGTTGTGTGCAGGACTACAGCATACAGGATTGGCAGTTCAAATCCAGCAGCAGCTCTCCAGGAG
Source organism: Nesogale talazaci (assembly GCA_004026705.1). Lineage (NCBI taxonomy): Eukaryota > Metazoa > Chordata > Mammalia > Afrosoricida > Tenrecidae > Nesogale > Nesogale talazaci. Next base: position 84,246 of record PVJH01005339.1, on the reverse strand, counting down.
CAAAACTGGGCCTCCTATTCTCACCAGGGGAGTGATGTCCAAAAAACAAAAAGAAAAAAAGATTAAAAAAATGAGAAAGTTTCTGTATATCTGCAATAATTCTAAAATTTCTGTATAACCTTAATATTACCACAGGACATGAATATGAAGAGGATAATAGGAGAGGTAACTATTTATTAGCATAATTTAAAATATGTTTTCTAACAGAATGGTAATTATTGATATATGTTACTATACTAACACTAATTACAAGTATATATTATGAGCTTTTATTAGTACAAAGCATTTCTAATTATGATGAACATTTATTATTTTTCTTAAGAAGAAAATTCATGGATGATGTAACAGTCAGGTGGAAAGAATCATGATACAATGATTCTAACAAGTTCTATCTATGTGGTGTTAATAATTTTCCCTCAGATTTATTTAATAAAAATATAACTGAAATATATCACATTAGAAATTAGTAAAACTCTATAATTATAAAGTGAGTGGATGTAAAATGTTAGCGTCACTGAGGAAAATGAAAGGAATAGGAGTTGTTAGAAGATAGTCAAGCAAATGTTATAGAGTTCAATATTTGCAATTTGCTGGCTGCATACCAAGTATCCTATAATTCCTTTTCAATCATCTTGAAAATAACTAACTGACCTTAAGTGCTAAAGTTTACCTAGAGGAACATAGCTACCTCTGAAACCCCTGATGTGTAATATTAAGGACATTATAACAATTTCATGTTATTCAGACAGCAGTACATTCTGAAGTTGAAAAAAAATCACATTAAATATAATGCAAGATTGAATGTTGGAAAAATATTTAAAATAGTTAATACCCTAGGTCAAATCTAAAATTCTATAGATACAGTTTATTAGGGGTAGAAACAAACAGACTAAAATGTTCTATTTATTTTCACTGTATTTTCATCAACTCATTCTCAAAAAGTTACATAGTAATTCTGTAGGAATAATAACATAACTGTACTGTAAGTATGTTTAAAAGTTTTGCTCCATTTCAAACTTCTTGACTCAGTTCATTCTTAAGTAAAATACAAATCATATCAAAATTACATTATTTTCTACATGATAATTATTCATTGAAAACATACATGAGATCTCAGAACTGTTGGGACAAGGTAATACAAAGGTTGGAGAATAGTGAAAAAGAATCTACTAACCAATTGGCCTCCTAAACTATAAGCATTTAGGCAATATTAGGAACAGAAATGGATTTTTTTTGCCTGGAAATAATTTTCTCAGGCTATAAAATTGCAAATTGCTTTGAACTGCCTTTTATGCTCAGTGGGGATAATCAAAATAGTACCGCCTGAACTGTGTTATCATTCAGAAAGCATGCCCTTTAATAATACTGCTTTTGTACATGATGGGATTTTTCATCCCATGTATTCATGATCACTATATATTCATCCACCTTGAAAAAATCTAAAATATATACAAGTGACAAATATTGTTTGTACCTTTAAAAACTGAGAATAAACCCTAAGCAACACAGAAAAGTCAAGTAATTTTTATGTAGATTTGATGGTGCAAGAAGATTTTCATTCAAGAAAAAATAAAATGCTCATATATAAATGAGAGTCCCAAAATAGACACACTATATAAGAAATAAGTTTAGGGAGAAGGTTGGTATTAAATCACCAAAGTAAGATAGGGCATTATGTTGAAAAGATAAGTCTACAGCATTGTATATTTTTGAAAAGATATTTCCTTCCATGTTAGCAAATTAAATTCTGTGTAGAAGGTGACATAACAGTAAAAAGAATCAATTGTTTGGAAACCAGAATAAGAAAATATCTCTCACATTAGAAACAGTTATCTTCAACAAGACACAGAAAGTTCTAACCACAAACTAATGAGAAAATTCACCATATTAAAATTAAGAACATGTGTTTTACTAAAGCTATAAAGACATCACAGTTGCTGCTCATAAAAAAAATCCCACAGAACAGTAGATTCTTGCAAGACACTAAACCAACCAAAGCCTGGAGAACTACAACAACAAAAAAGAACCCACAAAGAAAACTTAAGTAACCTAAAATTCTTAAAAATCAAGGAAAAGAAGTAGGATGTCCCAATAGGAAAATTAGAAAGGAAACTTAATAGATGCGTTGTGATACAATAATTCAAATGGCAGCACAACCTTGAAATATGGACGACTCACTAAAATTGTAAACAGGCAAAATTAAATTAAAACTATAAAGTGATACCACTATGTTTAAAACAGAATGGTTGAAAAATGAATAAGCAAACATTTATATAAAAGATATTATCAAATTCAATGAATTCTTATATATTATAAAAGAAAAGAGTACATCTATTAAACCAGAATGGAAAAAAGATTGCCTACTGAGCTTTCTCTACAAAGATTGATTATGTGTGGACACAGATGCTTGGAACCAATCTAAGAAATATCTATGCATTATGAATCATAAAACCCAACCAATACCCATTGACCAGAAGTCCATTCTGACTAATGAATCATAATATTCTAAAAAAAGAGACAACTTAGGTATTTGTCAATTTATTAATGAATCTTTTATTCTTGATAAAGTAATTCCATGAGTAATAGCCAAATACAATATGAATGAAGCTCATCATCCTATTATTGTGACCCCCAAATAATTATTTTATGATTATTCTTACTGATTTTATGATTATTCTTACAGAATATTCAAAAGTCAAGAATGACCATTATTTTATTTATTTATTTATTTATTTTTTGGCATCACTGCTCTCCGGTGGTGGGAGTAGGAGGCCCAGCCCCACTGCTGGAATTAAACCTCCGTCCCAGTGGGCTGCAGTTCCGCGCACAACCACTACACCACCGGGGCTCAGCCCGAATGACCATTATTTTAAATGGTTAAAACCATGCATTTAAACCCTACTAATCAGGAAAATGATTACTATTAGAGAGTTGATTTCTATTTTGATTAGGTTGATACCTACAGAGTCTCATGAATTTTGAAAAAATTCTTATTTCTTGAATTATATCATTAAAATATTTTATTATTAGTCATTTTCCCATCTGTTTATGGTTATTTCTTAAAGTTATCATTATCATTATCAATAATATTTTCAATAAATTAAATAAATTAAATATTTTGAAAAAATGACCATTATCAGAGAGAATAAAAATTCACATATACTGCATTAATAATAAATATCATTATCATATTTTAATTAGTTGCTCAAAGGCTTCAAAAATTTTTCCACTCTTGACCACTCATCTACAGAGAAATTTGGATATCAGGCAAGCACTGTCAGAAATACCTCATATTCATTATGTGCTTGATTTTAAATTAATTTTGGGTCATTAAGAAGCATTTTACTCTTGCCAATGTTTTTGTGACCACCACATCCATTTACTCCTCCCTATATGAAGTTGTTAACCACAGTTTAAGAAACTTTCAAGGTTACTGTGGGGAAAATCCCACTTTCATAGCTAAAATCATTTTTTTTGCTAATATCATTTTAAGCATCAGTGTGATACTAATTTCCCTAGAGTGGAATCGAATCCAGTCCTCATCTCCCACTTCTCCATCCTCATCACCAGTCATTCTATAGGCATTCCTCCTTTTAGTCTTCGCTGCTCAGAGTTCAGTCAGAGTCCACCAACAATCTATCAGACTGCAAAATAGCTGGACACCAACCCTTCCTTCCTGACTCTTATCATCTTTCGTTAATTCACTGGAAGATATCATAGGGTTCATTCAGAGCTTATCATATGAAATATAGATTTATTACAACACAAAGGGGTGCAAATGAGGAGGCCCAAAGAGAAGGCCTGGACAGAAACACAGCATGGTTCCCTAGAGGGACACCCTATCCATTCTTTACATAAGCAGCAGCCAGGAATCTTCCTGAACCTCAGGCTTCTCTGACATTTACTGACCACACCACCTGGCCAGAATTGGTTACATTATGCCTACTCAGAATTAGAGATAATCTAATTATCCTGTTGCTCTGGTATTGATGGGCTTAATAAATAAATAACTCTGAGAAAGAGCAAGTGGCTTCATGCAAGGTGATTATATATCTTGGATGAGTCATTAAGAGGGGAAAATGGAATTAAAAGATAATGAGATTTTTTTCATCAAATTTTCCAAATAGTATTAATGATTTTTAGAGTAATATAGTTTATTGATGATCAATAATAAATAAAAGAGACAGACATAAATAATACAAAACTCAGAAAGAATATGGATTAGAAAATGTTTATTAATGTTGGCTATTAGGTGTATTATTTAAATTGACATCATCAATAAAAGTAATTATTCCATTTCCAAAAAAAATATGTGAAATAAATGAAAAGAAAAGAAGTGAAGAATTACTCTTAGTTGTTTTGGATTGAAATAGTCACTGAAAATACGTTATAGACATTACATATTTACTACACTTCTGAATATAGAATACCTCATTGTAAGGTAAAAAATATTGCTTCTAAAATTGCACGCAGTGTTTCTCAGGAACCAGCATAAAAACTTCAAAAACTCAGACTCACCGCCATCCAACCACTGCTGCCTCACAGCCACCGTCTGAGTGCTTCTGGTACTGCAGCTGTTCACGGGGAGAGAAAGCCTCGTCTTTCTCCTAAGGTGCTGCTGGTGGTTTTGAACCGCAGCCTTTGAGGCTAGCCGTCCAACAAGTAACCACTGCATCAACAGGTTTCCTGCTAAGAACCCTACAGAACTGAGTAAAATTCTCCATCAGCTTCCAGAGGCTGCAAGTCTTGAGAAAAGCTGACTACTACATCTTTGAGCCACAGCGTGGCTTTAATGAGTTTAAACCTCAAGCCATGTGTTTGGCAGTCAGTCAAATACTTTAACACTGGCATCGCCAAGTCTTCATAGGTTTCATAATCATTCATTATTTTGAAATTTAAATAAAATGTAAGATGTATTTGTTATTTATTATTTTGCATCGTCTTCATCACCACTAATGTAAGATTTTTGTAAAAACACGCACATCTATTCTACCTGAGATGTAACGCTATAGGTAAAGGAAAGTATATTAATTAAGGAAGAACTGTAGAAAAATTTAGATCTCTTTCTGTTCAATTGCAAGCTAATCCCAGAGTGTAGCAAGCAAAACTTCTGGTTTTCAAATATTTGAGTAGTAAAGTAAAATATGACAGAGATAAGCTCATGCAACAAGCCCTAGCAGCAAAATTAATTTCTTTAATAAAATAGTATATATGAATTGTATATTTTACTTATCCAGGAACATATATCATTTATTATAAAATCTCCCAAATAGAATTCCATGTGAATTTCTGAAGAAATAATGTAGGTATTTTTATTCCTGTATTTTGATAGGTAACATAAATATTCTTTACAAGAGTTTCCTGAAATAACACAAAAGAACAGAAGAATTAATTGATATAACATCATATTTCTAAAAAATGTAGGTATAGAAATTTGAAAGTGGCACAATTCCCAAGAAGAGAGTACTCATTTATTGAATAAACATAACAGAGTTTTTCTGAAATACAATGCTTGGTAAACACAGGCATGGTCTATTTCCTAAAGATGGTTTTCATTAATTAGAAAAGGAGAGTAGACAAATGGTCATATAATTAAATAGACGATATTAACTGTGAGAAGTGTTTTGAGGCCAGCATTCTGAGATTTAGCTGGAGGCTCTGGGAATCAAGGAATATTCTTCAGTGAAATTTAAGGTAAAAGCTAGGAGATAAGCTAAGGTAGTGATGGCAGTATCAAAGGTGTGCTTTTGACAAAAGCTCATTGTTTCACTGTATTGCACTCCACAGATACTATTTTTAAAAAAATTAAAGGTGCGGAAGAACGCTGAATGTAGCTTACCTATCAGTACCATTTTGCACTTCATGTGTCTGTATCCTATTTTGAAAATTCCTATAATGCCCTCAGTTTTCTCTACAGTGGTATTATACATTTAATGGCTTACAATACAGTGTGAATATAACTTTTTACTCACTGGGTAATTAGTAAAAACTCTTATGAATGTCTTTACCTGGCTATTAATATACTACAATACTCTACCACCAAACCCAGACTGTCCCTTTGGAATGTCTAGATCCTGTTTGCTCTCTATAGCTGAATAGAGCTAAGCAGTCCAAGTAGTGGATGCAGTGTGCTGTGCTTGGTGTACAGTGATGAAGGGGTAGAGGGCCTGAAATAAAGAGAGTTAATATTTTAGATGCCACTTTCATACCCACCCCACTGCCGAACTGAGATGTGGTCAATGAATAAGACCCTTCTAGTCATGATTCCTTCTGTGAAATACTCTAAATTCTGGACTCTGTGCCTAGGATTATAATCCCAGTTTTTGAAAGACATTTCTGCTATTTTAATGGAGGGGATTAAGGTGGAATTGGGTCTCCAACTTCGTAGAGAATGTGAACCAAGTTACACCCTTTGTTTCCTTGTGGGTACGGTCCAGTGAATGCAAAAAGACATACCTTGAAACCCTTCTCTGAGTAAAAGAGTCATAGAGAGAAACCCCAAGGCCACTGGAAGAAGCGCTTTCAAAATCTCCACAGTGACCAAGGATGAGTTCAGATGCACCAGAGACATCTGTGCAGAGAAATAGAATATGTATAGAAAAAACACCAAGCTGAGACCAGAGGTGGGGAGGCAAGGACACCGTGAGACAGAACAGAGGAGCAATGTGAAGCAGAAACACTGCCTGCCTTGTTGACCCTCAGAGGCAGAGGCCAAAGGGCCTCCCATCGGTGAGGCTAAGAACCAGAGAAAAGCTTGGAGCCTGATTGAGGAAAGGTGCTGCTCTCGACCAAAGACTGCATCCTTTCTGTTTATTCATTGACTTGTTGTAGTCTATTAACTACCCTATAAACTTCCAACATTGTAAGTTTTGTCCATGAGTTCTACTTGGCCAAAACAGTGAAATGTAGTTATGGGAGGAATGATTGGTGTCAGAACAGGTGAAGAACAATGAAGGATGGAGGCATTTCTGATCTCTCTCTCATGTCAATAGGGACGTCAGCGGAGGGAAGACATAGACAACTCTGAGCTAATATTTTTCCCCAACTCCACAACACAAGGCACAGTTTTGGTTGCAGTTTAGCATACTGTTTTCCTGTTTGTTTAAAAATTGTGGTGGCTTTGAGGACTAGCCTGGGACTAATCCAGGTTGTGGTACTTTCTGTCTTCTCATAAGCACGTGAAAGTTGGGCATTGACTAAGGAAGTTCAAAAAATCAATGCATTTGAATTGCAGTGCTGGAGAACAGTATAGAAAGTAGCATCAACTGCTAAAAGGACAAACCAATCTGTCCTGGAGGAAGTATGGCCAGAGTGCTCCTTAGAGGCAAGGAGGGAAAGAGACATCTTAAATACTGTGGATATATTGTCAGGAGAAGAAGATCCTGTTTGGTATAGCGGAGGAGTAGGGACTGAGAGGAAGCTCTGAGAGATGGGCTGCCAATGTAGTGGCCACGTGTAGAGGCTCAGTATCAAGAAGCACTGTGAGAGCGGTGCCGGTCTGGCAGGGTTCCTTCTGTTGTGCCTGGATATCCGCGAGTCCCAACCGGCTTGAGGACGCTAAACAACAAGAAATTGGTAGTAAAACATTTTTTCCTGAATTCACTTTTCCAAACTAATCATGTAAATTTCCTAAACACAGGGATTCCATCAATAATTGAAGGTGTCAGTAGGACAAAGTGATCACAGCATCTTAAAGAACCTACAGTCCTAAGCTTAGGGGCAAGCTAATGGAGATAATTATATTTCTATAACAATGGGTCTTCACAAACAGTTATTCCAAGTTGCTATTTACTTGGCCTAGTTTTGATGAATGCAGGTACTCGTCCTCTTACTCACTAGATGATCATTCTCATGAGTCAAGCCATGTAATCATCAGTGTCTTGAATGTTGTGAAAAAGTGTACCCTCACATCCACTGATGATTACTGAGCACAGAATGAGTTAGTGATGGGGAAAAAATATTTCAGCATGAATTTTCAGATCTTTTTCTCATCTTGTACTTTTCCGTTTTCTTAAAATTTCTACTAAGGAAGTCCCAAAAGAAATCCCTATGATTACCTTATGTCCTTCTAGAAAAATCTTTCATGAATATTCTTTGAAATTAAAAAAAGTGAAATGTCCTTCCTAACCCTTGAGCTTATTTCTCTGCTTTACTGAGCCAGGGAATCCCCTTAAAAGTTTATTGAATCTGTATTCTGAATGCAGATGAGTGAGACTAAAACCAGTGTATTACTGAGGGAACTACATGCAGCCATCTACTGACCACAGAGATATGTCAAAGCATGATTTGTTTGGAGTAAACAGACCATGGCCTGGAGTGTGAGTAGCAATACTTTTTGACTTGCTCTCATATATCAGGTCAGAGACTTCAAAAATATGTGGGAAAATAAAACTTAAAATATTGAAGTTTTCCAATGGAATTTTAAAATCTACTCCAGTGGGTGTGTAGCAGGTGACACAGGATTGGACAATATTTCTTGCTGTTCTCTCTTGGTTCCTTATAAGTGGATCTGACTGGAGGGTGCCTGAAATCCACAGCAGCAGAAATACCTACCCTTGTAATTTGAGTCATTTGTTAACACAATAAAATATGACAAACACCTTCTCAGTTCTAGTTCATCATATTCCATGATGTCCTTATTATTTTTTTTTTTTAGCTATAATGAATACAAATTTATTTCCTCACCAGATAGGAAGCCACAACTCCAAGTTCAGGTGACTGCGATAGTAGGATCTTACTACCAACAAGAGTCAGGAGTGGAACGTGTCCTCTGGACATGGAGATCCCAGAAAATAGTTGTGATATCAGCACAGCAGCAGCAGCACAAGGAGCCACAGCACAAAACAGCCCAGGGAACAATTAAAACGGATTGTTTTGGGGTGGGGATCAGCCTTCTGGAATGGGTACATCCGGGCATTTAATTAGGGGTTCTGGGTTTACTGATCTGCAGAGCTTGAATATACTTGTTGAAGTTTATAGCAGCATGGCATCCCCTCAGGCCATATTAGCAGCCCCAACAGAACTTTGTAACACATCCTTATGAACAACTGTATCCTGAACACTTCTCATTTGCCTTAAAAACTGCTAACTTGTTTAAGCAGACCTTTGATCACGAATACTGTTTGTGAGTTCTGTGAAATCATTGCCATGAATATTACAATCTAGATATAAAAGTAGAAAATACCAGTTGAAACATTCCACCACTTAGTACCTAGCTCAATTTATCAACTCTTATTTATGATAAGAAATGTTTACTTGTCAGTTAGGATAACCACAAGTTTATTAAAAATCATACAGTGGACTTATACCAACTCTCTGTGTTACTAAATATTCATATGATATTCACAGATTTCTGTTTGTAAAATTATTCATCACTTTAACATTATTCTTCTGACTCATTCTAGACTTATAGTCATGAGATAAAATGTCACATACCAATTAAATTAGAATTACAGATAAACCACAAATTGTTTTAGAAAAATGATGTACCCAATTTCAACTGCAACATATTTATACCCACTCCATTATTATATGAAATTTAAAGTTAATGAATCATCCTATCTTTTCATTTGAAAAATATATCAACAGAGCCTAGATGATATTCCACTTCTTCTTCGATATTGGGCGAAGGTTTATAGAGCAATTCTTCTTTCTATTCAATAATGTACCCACATTGTTCTTCATGTCGTTTGTGATAATCCTAACAATGAAATATCATTGATCTCACTTCTTCCCTGTGTTTCATTTATTCTTCTGCTTTCCTATCTAGTCCTTTCTTGTTAATTTTTTTCCTTGGGTAAAGGCTAGTTTTTGGAAAACCACTGGTGAGTTTTTCATTTTGTTTTTTAGGGACTGGCTGCCTTCCTAGGATTAAAGTTCACCTTATAGAATGCTCTCCTGTTTGCCTAAACATTGGGCCCTGAGGGTAAGTTCAGCCCAGAGCTGGACATTAGCTAAGGCTCATAGGTGTGAGGGTGTCACATTGCATGTCAGAAAAGTAGACTGTTTTTTGCTTATGATTTTAAGTTCTGTTCTAAACTTGCTTACCTCTAGTATATCCAGAACATTTTAATGATCTATTTCAGCATTTTAGCAAAGTTGAGAGTGGTAGCAGGCGTCATCTTGATTTTTTCTCAGAGCTTTAGCTCCATTAGTCCATGAGAGAAAATTTGGTTCATCTGTCTTAGCTTTCACACTCCTAAACTCCTTAGAGGGCTGCCCATAAGCTTTAAGAATCAATTCACTACTCTTCAGACTAGCTGACGTGTTCCTGAAAATAAAGACCCTTTATAACTGTCTTCTCTAGCAGTTCTTAGATGACAAACAATGCTATTCCCGCAGGTAGATTTTATTGCATTCCTCTCACAATGATTTTTTTGAAAGAATTAAAGAAATACCAAGAATTTTATCCCTTCTTTTGCTTCACATCTTTACATCTACAAATTGCTGTCCTTTCCTGCCCCTTTGCATTGGAGTAAACAAACAAACAAAAAATTGCACAGAGCAGCATCAGGTGAGTAAGGTGCATGGGAGAAGAGAGACATGCTGTTTTTTGTCCCAAACTGGTGCATTGTGACAGCTGCATGAACAGGTACATTTTCATGGTGGCAAAACCTTGTCTGTCACAAATCAGGACTTTAGTGTCACACATTATTACACAAGCTTTTAAGAACCTCTAAATAGATAGATCGTTTGACCTGGAGGAATGAATTCCAAATGTACTTGATCTTTGATTTTACTTGACCACCTTCTTTTGAGCGAGAGGATGATATATTCCCCACTGACTTGACTGATGTTCGCTTTCAGGGTCATAAGAATAGCACTACTTTTTGTCTCACTTAATTACCTTGGGTGGGGGGGAAGCTGGGTTGCTTTGGAGTTGTTCTTTCAAAGCACAGCATGTTTCCAATCACATTATTTTTCCTTATCAGTCAGAACACGATGCATAGATATCACAGGGACCCTTTTCATTATTAAATCTTCTGTTCAAATTCACTGAACCAAGCTCTCAGATAGTCCAGATAACTTCTCCCTCTCGCCAATGAACTGTTGGTCTTTTAGCACAAGTAGAAAGATTTTTTTGGACAACTTTATCCATTTGGTACATTGATCAATGTCCAGAATGAGGTTTGTCATCAATCAACATTTCACCTTTTTTTGAAATGACAAAACCACTAATACATATAAGTTTTTCCCCATAGCACTGTTTCCATAAGCTGTGTTCAACGTGCTAACATCTGGGACATTTTTCCCAAGCAGGAAACAAAATTTCACAGGAGCACACTTTTCTCTTAAATCAACCATCACACACACACACACACACACACACACACACACACACAAAACCCAAAAAACAATATTTGAGTGAAACTGTTTTTACCAGAAAAAGAAAAAGTCACTGTTATCAGAGAGAACAATTCCAGGCAACTCCACTGGGTGCACTAATTCAGAATGAGTAGCTTGATGCTCATCTAGTAGTAAAAATGCTTATTACAAAAGTTCTGCCCAGCAGAGCTTTTTTCTGCTTTGATTTTTTTGAGGGGGTGATTCCCGTTCATATATATAGATAATCTATCATCTATCTATCTATCTATCTATCTATCTATCTATCTATCTATCATCTATCTATCTATCACAGAGTTAGAGATGCCATTCTCAATCAAGTGACAGAAGAAAAGCTAAATGTTTTATGTAAAGATTGAACACCTACTTGTCTTTATTGGCATTACTCTTTCAGTGTCAACTGAGTTAATAGGTTCGATTTTTTTATTGTTGAATTAATATCTAATAAATATATTAAATTCAGACAGATGAAGGGGTGAGAGTTTTCTTAAAATAGCTAGGACCACTTCCCCTCCCCATTCAATATCAGATCGTGGCTGCAAAGGCAATGTAATAAGCCATGCTTATTTCATCTATTCTATCCCATATATTTTTTCTTTTTAGTTTTCATGTGATTTTTCTCCCAGAATCATTATGAAAAGTGATCTTTTCCCCCTTTGAAGTGTCTGACTATTATTCGTTTTTCTTCATTTATTACTTAAAATGCTACCTAAAAATAGAAAATGATACCTTCTAAAATATAATTATCTAGGAAGTCTTATATAAATTGTCTTAAAATAGATCCCAGTATGACAATCTTTGAATTTTCTCTTTTCAGAATCTCATAAAACATGCTAGTCAGAAACTTTCTTTTTACAGTTAATTATGCCTTCATGAGAAAAGCCAGAGAATAGGCAAAAATAAAGATTTTTAAAAAATAATTTTATTGGGGACTCACACAACTCTTATCACAATCCATACATACATTCATTGGTTCAAGCACATTTGTATCTTTGTTGCCCTCATCATTCTCAACACATTTGAATTCCACTTGAGCAGTTGGTATCAGCTTCTCATTTTTCCCCTCCCTCCCCACACCTCCTCCCTCATGAACCCTTGAAAATTTATAAATTATGACTACTTTGTCCTATCTTATACTCTCCAATATCTTCTTCACCTACTTTTCTGTTGTCCTTCCCCCATGGAGGAGGTTATATGTAGATGAAGATTCTTATAATCAGTTCCTCCTTTCTACCCCACCTTTCCCCCACCCTCCTGGTATCACCACTCTCATCATTGAAGAGATCATCAGTCTTGGATTCTTTGTTTCCAGTTCCTACTTGTACCAGTGTAGATCCTCTGGTCTGGCTGGATTTGTAGGGTAGAATTGGGATCATGATAGTGGGGGGTGGGGGGGAGTGAGGACGTATTGAAGAACTAGAGGAGCATCATTGCTACACTATATTGACTTGCTCTTCTCTGCATCTGGCTTGTCTCTTTCATGTCTGATTCTTCTCCTCCCCATGACTCTTCTGTAAAGGGATGTCCAGTTGCTTACAGATGGACCTTCACACCCCAGTCTGTACTCCCCCTCATTTACAATGATAAGATTTTTTTTTGTTCTCTGATGCCTGAAACCTGATCTTATGGACACCTCTCGACAGACTGTTGTGCTTCTGTTCCTATGTTGCTTCTGAGCTAGATGGCCACTTATTTATCTTTAAGCCTTTAAGACTCCAGACTCTATATCATTTGATAACCAGGCACCATCAGCTTTTTTCACCACATTTTCTTAGGCACTTGTTTTGTTTTCACTGATCATTTAGGGAAGGTGAGCATCATGGAATGCCAGAAAAACAAGGATTCTTTAAAATTTTTTGAGTTATGAAATATCCCTTTTTCACTGATAAAATACACAGTATTAGCTGAATGTGTTAGTCTGGGTAGACTCATGGAACAAATTCAAAAACACTCATATGCCTATAAGGAAGAGGTTTATATGAAAGAGGAAGGGAATATTGAGAAAGCATCCCAACCCAGTCCAATCCTAGTCCATAAGTCTGATATTAGCGCATATGTTTGATACTAATCTATAAAGCATTTTTCAGACTCACGAAGCACATGCAATGATGGCAGGACAACCACAGGCCAGTGGATGCAGAGTCTTGTGTATCCTGTGGTGGTAGAAACATCTCAGCACTGGCAGTGGTCTCCCCATGCTATCCCAAGCATCTCAGCACTGGCAAGAGTCTCCAAATGTCTTCTCTGGCCCCAGAGGTCTGGTTCCATCAGGCAAGCCCAAGTAGCTCCTCCAGGTTCCAGGACTCAGAATCTATCAGCATGCTGCCATGTTGTCTTGTCAGTCGAGCAACCCAAGGGATTGAGCTGTCTCTCAACTCCAATTGGGAAATACTGTGAGATTTTCCAGAATTGTTCATAGGAAGCCATGCCCACACAAAGGTCTCATTAGCTCTCTCAAGATTGACAGGCTGGATTGCACCCCTACATTCCAATTCATGAAATTGACACCAAAGTACATGACTGGCACAGATCATCCCTTGTCAATTTCATACTTCCACGTAACTCTGGAACCATATGTAATTTCTATATGTAACAAAATAAAGCTAAAATACATACAATTCAACATGTACCATCATCATTTAAAAATAACATTCTGTAAGGAACAAAACAAAAATATGCTATGTCTTGCAATTGCAGTTATGTAATATCTACAACTTGATCCTATAATCCTATGAATATATATTCCCCCACCTGTGAGAGTTTGCAAGCCAACTACTTGTGCCTTTTTTCACCCATTTTGGATATACAATTTCTATATTGCCCACTTACATCAGTCCAGTGCTCTGAGGAAACTATCATATTTTTTAACGTGAAGAATCTTCATTCCTTGTGAAGTCCACCTCCATAAGCAAAGTCAAATCAGAACAGGCCATCCATAATGTCTGCAATAATATGCACCAGTTCACAGGCTCAAGTAACTTCTCTTTATCTTGTTGGGTTCTGGTCAACTCAATGGGGGCTGTCTCACTTGGCCTCACCAGGATAACCATTGGTCTCCTGTGCCCTTTAGTCCATGGCCCTATCACAAAATTCTAAGCAAACCTAGCCCTCTCATTCTAGGTCATGAACTTCGGACCAGTTAACCAACTCTCATCTTCTCTATTTTCTGTGTACCAAGTTCACAGGTGTCAGTGGCCAAACTCAACCTGTCTCTTTATTGCTGCATTTCTTCCACTTCCACTCAAAGAGTAGACCCTGGTGGTCACCTTGGAAGCATTTCACCCTGCCATAGGCTTCCTTTAACATTCATTCCCAGAGAGGATTTATCTTCATGATTCCATATTTTTCCAGCTTCTGAAAATAACTAGTTCAAGATTTCCAAAGCAATAGAGTTCCTCCTTCTTCAATCATTCAATCTAGCCCTTAGGCAGATCTCTCAGAATGCAAATATCCTGAGTACTCCAAAGCTAGTACACTGGGTAGGACTTATCTCTTCAGAGACATCTTTCTCGATGTGGCCTAAAACCATCTAAGGATCAAATTAATGGCTTGAAGTAAATTGGTTTACAAGCTCTCTACTTTCATATTTCCCAATAAACATTCCTCTACATCCTTATAGCCACAATAATAAGCATAACGAATCAGTATAAATAACATAGAATCAGATAATAGACTCAATTTTTAAAACCGTCAAGTTTAATTGTTATTCATCTTACCTAAATCCTTATCAAACCTACTCTATTTACACAAAAACATGGAACTAGATCTCTGAATGCGGTAAACAGATCCATGCTTTCTGTCCGACATTCTACCTTCATCAATCATTTTCCTTGAGCAGCATCGGTTCTGAGACATTCAAATGGCGATTTTTACCCCTGAGCTCTAAATATACATTAACAGAGTTCATTTTTACCATTTCATACAGCAATGATCAAAGACAGCATCCAAAAAAATAATCAAAACTTTAACTTCCCATAGTGTTTCCAGAAAATAATACAGTAAATTGCAAGGACATATTTGACTTTTGGCTAGCCAAAGAAGAAACACTATCATGAGGCAGAAATCAAACAAAAATCTAGTCCCCATCTTTGTGATTTATTTCTCCAATACCTCACTCCTAAGGTACCATAATGTGCTAGCCTGGGTAGACCAGAGAAACAATTTCAAAAACATATGCATATAAGGAAGAGGTTCAGATACCAGAGGAATGGAACATTGAGGAAACATCCCAACCCAGATTTCCAGAATTCTCAGAGAAAACTATGCCCACACAGAGATCTCCTTAGCTTTCTCCAGATTGACAGGCTAGACTCCATCCTGTTATTTGGCCCACTTCTCCGTGGATATATTTCCTTTAGCGACTACCACATAGTACATAGTGCATGATCTCAATGGTTCTGGATATGATCATGAAAGATTGTTCCTATTTTTGTTTGGAAGTGTATTCTAACAACAAAGAGAACAGTGGGTCTTAAGTATAATAGTATAGGTCTTACCTAATAGATTGAACAGTTTAAATCTTCTGATCTTGGTAGCTTTGCCTCACCTTTCTAAGGTAAAGTGTTACCACCCTCAAAAATGATAAAATAATGAACATGTCAAACATTTGATATAAAATTTTAGCATATTTAAAACAGCAAGGAGCAATAAATAGTAGCAATCATTATGTCCCAGCTTCCAGTCCCCTTTGGGAAACTCTTTTTACAAAGAAATATTTTAATATTCCAAAAAATAGGCCTAAATAAACCAAATTAAAAACCTCAACCTTAACAGCAGTTTTTCTTCTTTCCTTTCTGCTCCATCCTTATTCTGAATATTGGTAGTGATTATTATACTTTTTATATCTATTCATTTGAATATTCTGGGAATTTCATAACAATTTTATAGTATAATACCTAAATGATTGTGCTAGACCTCTTTCATTTAGTGTAATGTTTGAAAAGCACAATCATGTTTTAGTGTTTAATCATATCTCATTACTTTTTGTGGCTGTAAAATATTCTGATTATTTCAGGTGTATGCTTATCTATTTTAATCAACATTTGAGATATTTCAACTTTTGGCTATTAAGAAGAATAATGCTATGCATATTAATTTATAGTTTATTTATGGTACAATATTTATTGTACAATATATTTTCAGTTACTAAGGATATATATCTTGGAGTAGAACTGGTAGATGATTTGGTAATTATGCTTATTATTTGAGGGTCATTTCCACAGAAATTGCATCATTTTACTTTCCCTTAAGAAATGTATAAAAAGATTACAATTTCTCCACAAATTGTGGAGTTGCTACTTTATTTATTTATTTTTATTTAGTAATGAGTCTATTCTTTTATTTCTAGATAAGAACAATTAGGATCAAATATTAAATTGTTTTAAATTTTCAAAATGGCATTGAAATATTTATCTCATTTTCTTTGGGCTTTGTTTTTTTTTTTTTTAATTTGTATGAATCTTAAAGGGGAAAAGATGAAAGAGTGAAAATTTAGCAGAACAATATTTGTTGTATCATACAAAGAATATGAAGACCAAATTAATTGCTATCTCCCAAGGAGAGAAAGCCATTTTAAAAAAGACTTTAATGATTTCAACTTAATTAACTTGCAATCTTTGTTGTTTGTTTGTTTTGCCTTTGTCTTTTATTTTATAATGCTGTTCTGTGATATAAATGGCCTAACCTAAATTAGACTGAAGTCTTCACTACATGTTGTGCAAGTTTATTTTATTTTTTTCTGTTTTCAGCTATTTCTTGATGTTTTAAAATTTATTTTTTAAAATAATCTTACATCTCTTACCACAATCCATACATTCCTCCAATGTGTACAGTACATTTGCACATATGCTGCCATCATCATTTTCAAAGCTCTATTTTATTTTTTATTGTAAATCATGTGAAGCTAGATATCAGTATGATTTTGATGAGTGCTTTCATGGTGGCTAAAAATGAGCCATCTTCCCCCATAAACACTTATAATCTTGGGAACCCACGGTGGTGGGGTGCGATGGGGTCACTGTGAGTCAGTGACAGGGAGATTTTTTTAAATGAGGAGCACAAGATCTTTCCAAGAAAGCAGCACGGGGAACAAAGCAATGCCGTCCCCTGGGAAGACCAAAAATAGACTTTGGGGTGGAGACATGGCACCCCATGAGACTCAACTGGAAAACACTCCTAAAGATCAGCAAACAAACTCTTTATAGACTTTTATTGTTTTTGTTGCTGTTGGTATTTGTTGTTTTTGTTGTATTTTGTTGTTTTGTTTTTCGATGTATTGTTTTGGTTCCTATCTCTGCATGTCTTTTTATTTTTTTATTTTATTTTTTTTTTCTGCATGTCTTTTTAGATAAGGTAGGCAGAATAAACAATTGGGAGGGAGAAACTGTGGGATTAAGGTTCTGGGCTGACATGGGAAGATGGGGAGACAAAGAAAAGGAAAAAGAATGTCAACAAACCAAAGGACAAGGAAATAAAAGGTGATCAAAAATTGATGGGGAAGAGGGTGTAGGATGCCTAGAGGGGCTTAATCAAGGGCGATGTGGCAAAGAAAAGTTACTGAAATTCGAAAGAAGACCGAACATGATTGTTGGACAAGAAGAAAGTAAAAGGAAATAGAGGAAGGAACTAGGAGGCAAAAGACATTTATAGAGTTCGATATATGGGCAGGTAGATATGTAAATATATTTAGCATTCCATGATTCTCACCTTCCTTGACATGATCACTGAAGACAAAATGGGTACATAAGCAAATGTGTCGAAGTAAGCTGATAGTGCCCAGATATCAAAAGATATAGCATCTGGGGTTGTAAAGGCTTGAAGATAAACAAGCAGTCATCTAGCTAAGAAGCAAAAAAGTCCATATGGATGGAAGAAACACACCACCCTCTGTGACCATGAGATGTTGATAGGATCAGGTATCAGGCATCAGAAATCTAAAACAAAACATCATATCAATGTGAATGAGGGGGAGTGCAGATTGTAAACCCAAAGTCCATCTGTAGACAACTGGACATCCCCTTACAGAAGAGTTACAAGGAAGAGATGAGCCAGTCTGTGCCGCAGTACAGTACTGAGGAGACATTGAAATTTCCTCCAGTTCTTTAATGCTTTCTACCCACCATCATAACCTCAGTTTTACCTTACCAATCCTACTAACTCAGAGGATGCACCCTGGTATGGATAAGTGCTCCCAACACAGGGGGTCCATGGCAGATAAACACCTCAGGATGAACAATGAGAGTAGCAATTACAGAAAGGTAATGGGGAGATGCTGGAAGAAAGGGGGAACTAATCACAATGATCTAAATATAACCCCCTTCCAGGGTGCCGTCCCAGATGAGTGAAGGGAGACAGTGGTCACAGTAAGACTTGAAAAAAAATGATAAATTATCAAGGATTCATGAGGGAGCACGATGGGTGGGCGAGAATGAGCTGATACCAAGAGCTTAAGTAGAAAGAACATAACTTGAAAATTATTATGTTGCCATATTTAAAAAGGGTTTGACAGAATGGATGCATCTATGGATTGTGATAAGACTGTAACAGTCCACAGTAAAATGATTATTTTTTATAAAGAAGGGATCCATGGGAATTTCTCTAAGCTCATTCAATTGGTAGTTTTCTGAAATTCTTGAAAATGTAGATTGGTGTCTTCATCACCTTTGAGATATCTTTTTATTTTTTTCAAATACTTTTCCTGCCATATTCTCTCCTCTGCTTGGATTCCTTTTATGTGTTTATTCATAAGCTTGGTGATTCCCAATGAATCTCTATGGTGCTATTCACTTTTCTATATCAGTTTTACTTTTTATTCCTCAATTTGGATAATCTCAATCGATCTATGTTCAAGGGTGCAAATTGTTTTTTCTGATTTTTCACATATACCCTTAAGCCCATTTAAAGCTGAAAAAAAGACTTGAATTAATTCCAAGAACTCTGAAAAACTGTGTATGTCAATTTTTTGGGGGGGCATCAATGTCCTCTGGTGGGAGTAGGAAGCCCAGCCTTGCTCCTGGAGTGCTGCTGCTGGATTTGAATTGACAGCCCAGTGAACCACAGTCCCGCACACAACCACAAGACCATCAGAGCTCATCCAATGTGTATGTCCATTTATGAACATGTCCTCACTGTTTTTACAAAAGGAAAATATTTGGAGTGTCTTATGGAATCATTTGTATTTTTTTCTTCATTTATCTCCTTAAAATCTATGAACAATTGCTTTTTAGCTTGCCTGTTTTTTTAAAAAAAACAAAATTTGTATTCATAATTAATGTATCAGCATATGTCTGGTAAAATTCTGATGCTAAGAAACTCCTTTTATTTATGTCAATCTATATTGGAAAAACTGGACATTGAGGAAGAAAGATAGCAATGTGGATTTTTTTTTCCTTTAGAGTATTCCCATTTTACCTAAATATCTCTTCATGGCAACTCAGACCCACACTATATGAGTAAATTTTATTGACATGTTTTCTGGTTTCTGAGTACACAAACAAGGGTTATTTAACTTCGTCAGCATAAGACTGAGTCAGACATTTCCTATCCACTATCCTTATTTGTTGTATTTTGAAACTTCCCATCTCTCCCATAGGCCTCTACTTCTCTGCTGGGTTTAATAATCTGTTGCAATGGCCACCCAGAACCCATGGACAATTCTGATGGTGGCAGTTTTTAGAGAAGTGAATGAGCTACAAAATAGGAAGAAATGCAGGACTTTGGTGTCCTCAGAATCTCTTCTCAATCACAGTGGCAGGAATCCCTCAGATCTTCTGCCTTTTAAGCATTACTTAGCTTCTGCCTTCATGGACCAGGAAATCACACTCCACTCGGCATCATGGTTTCAATGTTTCTCCTCTGCTCTGTCTTACAGTCTTGGTATGTGATGCTTGGTATCTCTGGAGTCTCTGCTGCCTCCATTACTTCAGACATGGATTTTGGACATGCTGTATTGGGGGACTTTCTGTCTTGATGGTTATGGAATTCTCTCTAGTTCTGAGATGAGTCAATCTTATATTCAGAGGGATAGACTAATTCTGAGTTAGGGTCTTTTACACCTCATTTTCATGCTCCTACCTATTGGCTGGATGCTTATGGATTAAACAATTCTACTTCATCATACTCCATGTCTTTGATCACCAGATTATAGCTTACTGCCTTTTCTCCTACAAGATTTATAAACTAAATTTAAAAAGTATGCCCCATCCTCTTCTTTGCAGTTATAAAATAAACTATCCTGATTATCTAATTTAATAAAGGAAGAACTATTTGACTATATTGTGGCAATTTACAGTATTTGGTCCTCCAAAAAAATAGACATAAAGACAATGTTAAATATGCTACATTCTATTGAAGAAAATTTATGTGAAGGAGAAAAGAGAGAAATTTTAGGTCTGACATCTGTGACTGAGGTAGAGACACAGAAATGTAAGATAGGAAGATTCTTCAAGTGCGGCACAATCATACATTTTGGTTATATCAACCATTAGAGGAGGCCCAAACACATTCTAGGACTAGTCTACAAATTAAATTGCTGCTATTGTCTGTCACTGACTGGAGCAGCCTATAGAAAATAGGTTTGGCACAAAGGTGGTAGTGAGTTAAAAGCAAAAACACTAGGGTCAGTAGACAATACATACTATAGGAAGAGTTCTAAGCTTTTGCTGTCACCTCTATAAGGGCCTTCTTCCTAATGGAAGAACTATTCAGAGAGATTCTCTTCATGGTTTTATAGCTCTCTCTCCTTAAGGAGAAATTAAGAAAGCTGCAATAAATAAAACAAACTACTGCCTAAACCTCAGGGTCCCAAATGTTTGTTTTGGTTTTTTGCTTTTTTTTTATTAATAAGCCATTTCTTTACTTCAAACTATATTAAAGAATACCTATCTCAGTAGGTTCTTCAGCTTGTCTGCCATGGCACTTACCTAATAATTTAATCTGGGTATATGATATTTTTCTGCAGACAATGTCAGCTTGCTCCACAAACTACATGGCTACATTTTGAGAAGCACAAGAAAAATCACAACAATACACATTTGCCATTGTACTGCATGATGCTCCCTTTTTAAATCCCCTCTTTAACCAGTGAATTTATATGTGAAAATTGTCTGATTTTTGGATGTTAAACAGAGAAAGTGATATTTCTTGGAGTGTTTGCTATCCTTTGCCCTCTGTTTTTTCATCGTACTTTTATTGATTATGGACATTTAACAAAATTTTGTTAAATGCCCATCAACATTTCCCCTAAGGTTTCTGCCTTCACAACTCCCCCACTGACTTCCGGGAGGATTTGTTGATTGCTGTGGGGATTGCACCTCCAGCGTGAATTGGATAAATGCTGCCTGATACAGCCTTTGATTTGGGGCTACTCCTTGACAGGGACATGAATAATCTCAGTTTTGAGAACAACTCTCTCACTTTTAGCTCTGGCCCAGAGAGGAGAGCTACCTCTACCTTTCTTATTGAGGGTTCTGCAACTTTCCCTAGCACATTTCTAATGGTTTTGATGAATGTCATATCTCTTACCCATTCTGTGAAATAGGAGTCTTTGGCAGGGAGCATCTGCTTTCACATCTTATGTCAATTCCAGCATGCCCACACCCCTCAACATTTTTTGATTTTTGACTTTTTGACAGGGAACTTAAATATTCCCTCTTATTTTATTTTTAAGTATGGAGATGCATTTAGAAGAGGGAGTGCACTAGTTAAAGACGGAATCAAGTCTTCAGAGATCTCTTGGAATAAACTATATATGAAAATTACTTAAGCCCTATGTATTAAGAATCTACTATGGGCAAGGAAGACAATTTGCATAATATTTTTCAAGAGAAATTCATTGAAAAAATTGAAAGATTCTTGAAATGCAGCCCAGCCTCTAAAACAAGCAAAGAGCCATACCAACATGAAAGGGCTGCTTACAATATTTGCAGCATGTGGATGCTAGTTTCCTATTGTATTATTTTCTGAGTAGACTATTCTGTGCTTTAGCATACTCCACACTCCCCCAGATCTATATCTACAACATAACTTAACAAAGTTCAATCGCAAATTATATAGGAGATAATATCATTTGCCAAACTTGTGTCATGATCCCATTTATTTATTTACATATGTGATCAAATATTAATTTATTACTATACTATTTTTCTTCAGTCTATCACATGTCAACTATTCTTTTCAATGATAGTAATGAAAAGCATGGCATTAAAGAATAGATTTTAGGGCTGAGCCCCGGTGGCGTAGTGGTTGTGCCCATTGGGACAGAGGTTCAATTCCAGCACTGGGGCTGGGCCTCCTACTCCCACCACCGGAGAGCAGCGATGCCCCCCCCCAAAAAAAAAAAAAAGAATAGATTCTAGGGAAGATAAAAAATTCTGTAGTAATTTATGTCATGGACCCACATAATATAAACTTTGCCACCAAATTTTAGAACAAATCTTATTCAATAAAATGAGGAAATGTGATGTGATGTGTTTTAAATATCTAGAAACAGTTCACAAGAGGGATGATTGCCAAGGTTTTTATTTTTGCTTCTTTTAACACATTTTTAGCTTTTGTAGACTTTTATTGGTTTCTTGTTTTTGCTGTTGTTGGCTTTGATTTGGTTATATTATGATTACCAAAGTAAATCAGAATTGGCCATCAGCAGGGGGCAAGAAGATGGATTCTGGTCCCCATCTAATTCTAGCCCCAATCCAAGAAGAGATATCAACAACGGTTGAACAACACAAAGACTAGGAACAATGGCACTGAATGTATATGAAGAAGTTGTTGAATGGGAGAATGTTTCATTGTGTATATTTTTGGCCCAATTGAAAATAATAATTACATGAAAAACAAGAAGTACTTAGAAGAAGACACTATTCTAAAATTGATTGTGATTGTGATTTTATTGGTTTTATCGAACTATTGAATTGCATGATATATGGATGATGTGTCAAATTATATATGTGTGTGTAGGAATAAGTGAGATAAACTGTTACATTAAGGGAGATTTAGGAGGTTGCAATTAATGAAATAAAACAAAATGTGTACAAATTATATAATAGAAATTATTTAACAATGAACTTTCACCCAGCTGGGAATCTTTCCTTTCTATGTTTCTCATTAGTATTTTAATCTATGTCGTTACTGTGATTAAAGCCCTGATTGGCTGATGGAAGTGGGTTACACATTGGGGCGGCTGAGCACAACTCAGCAGCTGAGAACTACTAGCTGGTGAGGGGGGTGAGGGTTTTTACTGTGCTCGAGATTTGTAAGTCTGAGAGCCACAGAAGCTGCTCTACCCTGTCCTATAGGGTCATTGTGAGTCTGCCCCAACTTAATGACAGCAAGTGAGGGATTGTCTGCATTAATGATACTCATTTAATACTCTTTATTATTAGACTGATAAATTATTCATGAAGACTATCTCCAATTTCTAAGAGTCAAAATGCAGCACATGAAACAATAATTGTACATAAAATATCGCCATTGACTCAATGCCAACTGACTTCAACAAACTCTCAGACGGCAGACTTCAACAAAGAAGCTGATCAGAGAGGCTACATGTGCTTTTACTTAAATTTTAATCCTATTGTTTTAGTAGGTTTCATGATAAACATTTTTTAAAAAGTATTATTGTGAACTGGGTAATGAACATGAAATTATACAAAAATATATCCATACTCTGTGTCAGAAATTCTTGCCAATCAATAAATCTTAGTTGCAAAACAAAAAGCTACCTCAGAATGGGTGAAGATTTGAAAAAAAGTTTTAGGATGATAGGATCTTGCAGAGGAAAAATTTGGAGCCCTCTCTCACCTTGGGAAAGCTGTTTCCTTCCAGTAGCTAGGGCATTTCAGTTTCCATTTTTAGTCTCTATATGACAAGTCCAAATGAATACCTTGTTGCTTTAAGCAAAGATTTAAAGTTTAACATAATTAAATGTGCCTGCGTAAAAATTGGCGAGAAGAATACTTTTTGACTACTTCAAGCTTGATTCTAATGAGTTCTTTGATTCTTTCTCTCTGCCTTTACCTCTGTCTGCCTGTCTGTCTTTATCTCTCCTTCTCTCTGTGTATCCTTGATGTCTTTTAAAAAATTAATGGAATATATTCACCAATCTTTAAAGAATGTGTGTGTGTGTGTGTGTGTGTATTGGGGGTGGAATCAGGCTAACTAATCTAAAGGGCCTAGTTTCTACTTATCTAAATCCGCTTTCATCTGTTAAAAATACTATTAAGGATTAACAATACAATATAAATTGTACTAAATTTAAGAGAACTTCTAAAGACTCAAAGCAAAAGAAAATCCTTGAGCTACAGTTGTGTAAGACACATGATTGACTAGATAGGGCAGACTGGAGATCTCCTACTGGAGTCTTCCTCAATCTCTGAAAAGCAAACTCACTGTTCTTCCCTAAGGGAAGATGCCTCTTTGATTATTCACCAGCTCTCTATAGGTCACTTTATGGGAAACAGGGGAGCCTACAGTAAATGCACTCTAGACTAAACTTTGTGTAAGCTGTGCAGTTGGGCTAAGTATCTCTATTTTGGGGGGTGGTAGTGGTGGCTGTATGTATTTTATGTATCTATTAATTTTTAAAATCACTTTATTGGGGGCTCTTACAGCCCTTATTCCATACATCAATTGTATCAAGCATATTTGTGCATATGTTGCCATCATCATTTTCTAAACACTTACTTTCTATTTGAACCCTTGTTATCAGCTCCTATTTTTCCCAGCCTCCCCCTCGCACCATCGTGACTTTATTAGTCTGGGTAGACTAGAGAAACAAATTCATAAACATGCAAATGTATATAAGAGAGAGGTTTATATACAAGAGGAATGGAACATTGAGAAAGCATCCCAATCCAGTCCAGTCCAAGTCATGAGTCCAATATTAGCCTATATGAACTTATTCATAAATCCTCTTCAGACTCATGACGATTTGCAATGACACCAGAACAATCAGTGGAGAATCTTGTGTATCCAGTGATAGAACCATCTCAGTGCTGCCAGGGGTCTACATGTGACTTCTCTGGCCCCAGAGGTCTGGTTTCATCAGGGCAGGACCATATGGCTTCTCCAGTTTCCAGGGCATAGGTCTACCAGCATACTGCAATGGGTTTTGTCCTTAGAATGTCTTCAAGAGACTAAATCTATAGTCTCTCACCTTCATGGGGGAAATATCATGAGATTTCCCAGAGTTCTCAGAGACAGCCATGCCTACACAGAGGTCTCCTTGGCTGTTTCCAGATTGACAGGCTAGAATCCACCCGTATACTCCCAATCATGAAATTGACACCAAAGTAGATGACTCTAACAGTGACCCTTTAATAAATTATAAATTATTATTATTATTTTCATATCTCACACCTACTACTGCCTCACTTCACCCATGTTTCTGTTGTTTGTATCCCTGGTGGGATAAGGTAAGTATCTTCACTTTAAGGTATCTTTACACAAATGAGCAAGCTTATCAAAAATGTGTGAGTTAAATTTAGATCATTGGTTGAGTTTAATTTAGGTCATCGGTTGCAAAATGTTAAAATATTTGGCTAGACTGAAAGAACATCTGATTTGAAGGTTTTGTTTTTGTTCTTAATAACGAAGCTTTCTCTTTCCACCTATTTTGTTTTTAGAGACTTTGCCACTATAGTTCATGAACTATGAAATATTACTCTGAAATATATACTGTAAGGCAAGTTAAACATTTATTTTGTATTCAAATTTGAATCTCACATCCTAATCATACTTAATAATCTAAATATTAATGAGCTCCTTCTCATAAGTTTCTCTTACACACACACACACACACACACACACACACACACATACACTTACTGCCCCTAATGGTGCAAAGGATCACATCTATTACTATTCAAGAAAATGCCTGAAATAAAGTGAAAAGCATGACTATTCTTGAACTGACTGTCAGGAGTGTTTGTTTCAGCCTTTATTAGACAGCTTGCTCTGGTGGAAAGAGAGGGAAAGGGTTGACTTTGACACATGTAGAGTTGACTGACTCCGCAGGTTGTAAAACACTTGGAAGCAGATCCTCTAGCTTGTCTTTGGAGGCCTCACTGGGTGTGTTTGAGTTGCCAACAGTTTGATTAATAATCAAGCAATCATTTTTGGCACTCAAGATAATCACATTTGTTACAATTTTATTTCAACACTCTCTCTGTCTCTGTATCTCTCTGTTCTCTGTGTTCTCCATTATCCAACCGTTTTCATAGTATTTTTTTCTAGGGTGAAACATTTATGTTGTACTCAAACTTGAACCTACCCCGTAATCAGACTTAATTATGTAAGTTATCAGGGGACTAGGACTAGGTAAGTAAATGTTTCATCTTCTCTATACCATGAAGTAAATTTAAGGGACAGACTCCTAGTGGTTTCTCAGGGATTTCCTGAGGTGGGAGATTGATTTAACTGCCTACAGAAGTAACTCAATGATCATTAGCATTATTTTTATTCCCTTTTATTTAACCTTTTTGTTATTTTTTTAAAAATTTGTTGCTGTGATAGTTTTTTTTTGTGTGTGTGGTAACATGGTTCCTATAAGAACATGTGCTTGGAGTTTAGCCTGTCAATCATGGCCCAGATGGATTGGAGGGTGACCTAGATAACTGGCTCTTCAACCGACCTCTTCCTCTTTCTCTCTAGTGATCAAACCAGCATGCTGCTGCCTGTCTTACCCATGGATAGTTGTGAATTGAATGACTCTGCTGCACATCACATTAGGCTCCATCATGACCTGCTTCATTAGGCCTAAACAGCTCATATCCCTGCTGTTACCTATGGGCAAACTCTACACCTCCTACCAGTCACTTTGCTGTCTGCTTCATCGTGTGGGTTGAGTGAATTCAAAAAACCTTCAGTATATCAACTGTCGCAGGAAAGTGAGTGGAACTGAGCCCTCCATACTGCTGTGTGGACAAATTAATTTTTGTATTCCTTCTCGCTTTGATTATATATTATATATATATGATTAATAAGTGTCCTGGTTTTGTGTCTTTAGTGAACCCTGCCTAACACAGTTGATAGAGGGAATAGTTCTAGAGAAACAAGATTATAGATATGGTATACAGAAATGGTTCTCTAGCCTGATTAGTCCAAACAGCACTGAAAATGTTGGCTCTACCCCTAAAACCATAGATAAGTCTGACATTATTACTAGACAGGGTGGTGTTAATCCATGGTGTGAAATAGCAAAGTTAATATCTATGATAACACCACCAATAGGTGCAGTGCTGGTGAGAGGATGAGCTCTGGGTGATAATGTGTTTCATATTTTTCAGCAGTTTTATCAGAATGAATAGTATAGGGAGGCTAGTTAGTTGAAATGTGTCACTGTCATTATAATAAATCATTTTCCTGGAAATGGTTCAACATGGGCTTATATGAAATCAATCAAATGTAACCGGAATTATCTTATCAGAAGACACTTCAGAGATACTCCATATCTATGTAGGTACAGTTATCAATGTTTCTACCCTTTTGTGAAAAACATGTTGGCTATTTACTACTAGGCCTTAGGGGCCACGAAGTCACCATGAGGCCTGAGCTGCCCATCATGAACTGGATATTTTCTGAACTACAGACTAATAAAGTAAGACATGCACAGGCCCTCCATCACTAAACGGAAGTGGTATGTGCCAGACTGGATCAGAGCAGAATTTGAAGGTACTAGCAAGCTGCATGAAGAAGTGGGCCAAATGGCCACCAGCTCCACTCCTGTCACAGTGTCCTCCTGTTGACAAGACCTGCGAGTGCTCTGGTGATGCCCCTCTACCCCTGGATCTATAAGATAGTGTACGCACTGCCTGCAATCTTCCGGCATTTAGAAAGATTTCCTATGCCGTGTGAGTCTGAAGAGGAATTTGTAGACCAGTATCAGACTTATTGGCTAATGTCAGACTTATGGATTCGATCTGGACTGCATATTCAATAACTCTTTGATATAAAATTCTCTCTTATATATATATGAATGTCTTTTGATTTGTTTCTGGAGTCAACTTGGCCCAATACAGCTACTTTCTCCATAATGCCGCCTACAATGTCCTTTCAGATAAAATACATGCACACATTCATTTTTCTTTCAGTCTCTACCGTTGGAAATTACTCAAATTAAGGTAATCAAATTGTTTATTGAGACTGCCATTTGATGTATCCCTTATCCTTTTTATTTTTTACACACAAAAAATATTTCTCAAGCTTACTTAAGCTTGAATTAAACCTTTTTATGCCAAAACATTGTGAATTTCATACTTAATAACATTGGTTATGCATCAGGAGACCCATAATATCAGTTGACCCACTACCAATTATACTGTAAGTATTTAGTCACCAGATAAAAATCTGTAGGAAATTAGCTAACAGTATAAATGCATGCATACAAAGATCAATGTGAAACAAGCCTTTGGGGCTCTTTATCATGCATGAAGTAATAATTATTTGTTTACACATAAGTTACCAAAGGAAGATTTACACAAGAATGGAACTTCAAAATTCAACAAGATTTACTCAAAGACAATCTAACTAAAATTATTCTTTATTAGGATAAAATAAGGTTAATGTTTTTTTGTTTTAAATTATTATTAATTGGAAGTTAATACATATAACATTTCATTCCATAGTTCGATAACACCAAGCAGCATTGTACAATTGCTATCACAGTCAGATTCCAAACAGTATTTTTCTTCCTGGACTCCTTGGTATCATCTCCTTTTAGCACACCCCCTTCCTCCCAGCCCACCAAACCCTCATGCCCTACCCTCTTATTCTCCTTGCTATCCCTATGGAATCACCTATCCTGGATTTCTTAGTTAATGCTTTAGATAATGTTATAAACAGTGATTTGTGGAGAAAATAATTTAGTAAAAACTTGAAGTTAATAAGAGTCCCGTATACTATCATTACAATATAATTAAATAAGAGCTTTAGCAATATAAATAAACACAGGACTTTTGAAACAATAATTTTGTTTGGGAGGGAAATTGTTATTTTATTTTATGTTATGTTATGTTATTTTATCTTCTTATTTTGGGGGCATCACTGCCCTCTGGTGGGAGTAGGAGGCCCAGCCTTGATCCTGGAAAGCTGCTGCTGGATTTCAACCACCAACGGCGGTCTCTTGCACAACCACTATGGCACTGGGGCTCAGCTCAGGAAATTGTTAGTTTAAAACCATTCTTACCCTTAGTCGCATGTTGCTGTTTGGCGCCATCAAGCAGTTTCCAACTCTTTTAGCAGTGTTTGGTCACTTGAGCTTTTAATGTGTACAAATGGAAGTTCCACATATATTAATCTACAACACTTCCTTATATGTGTAAAGTTTCCTTTTTACTACTAATATTTAGATTCTAAACTGTTGACTATACTAATCTTATTAAAATTACCCATGGTCCCATGGTGGCTGCTTACATTAGTTCTCAAGTAGCTGATAGAGCTGTCTCTACAATGGACAAGGGACATTCACAAACCTTGGCGTCACTAACGGGCTTTGAACACACACCTAGTTGGCAGCCAGGCTGTGGCTGTTGTTAGGGGCCTTTAGGTTCATTCCAGCTCACAACGTCCCTTGTGCAACAAAAGGAAATACTCCTGGGTCCCATGCCAGGCTCGATTTGTTCCTTTTTTGAACTCAATGTTTCAGCCATGTTGTCAATTCCTCTCCTTGAGGGCTTCCTCTCTTTTACTATCCCTCTGCTGTAGCACATATAATGTCCTTCTCCAGGGACCAGGCTCTCCTAAAAGCATGTCCAAAGTATGTAAGAAGAAATCTGACCACCCTTGCCTCTAAGCACTCTGGCCTTACTTCTTCCAAGACAGATTGATTTGTTCTTTTAGCAATCAGTGGTTGTGGCAGTTACATAATCTATCAACTTGCGAAGGAGTAGAGGCTAGCCTGTCAATCAGGTCACAGCCAATGAGGCTTCTGTTTTGAAATGGACTGCTTCTGAGGATTCTGGGAACTTTTGTCTTCTTCCCAGAGGCAGGACATGCTGTCTTGCTGCTTTGTCTTCCTTCTGACAAGTCACATGGAGCCATGCTGATGGAGCCAGAGCCCTGGAGTTGGAGGAGCTACACGGAGAACCACACGAGCACTGAAATGACTAGCGGGCGTGATCTTCTATTGCTTGAGTTTCATGAGTATGAAGAGGATTTTATGAACTGGTACAGACATATGGGTTGACACCAGATGTACAGACTTGATCCAGACTGGGTTGGGATGTGTTTTAATATATAATTACTCTGATATAAAGTGCTTTCTTATATACCTATATCTACCTATGAATTTGCTTCTCTGGTCATACCAGATGAATACAGTGGTACTTTCAAGATTCTTCTCCAGCACCACAGTTCAGGTGCATCTATTCTTGTTTGGTCTTCCTTATTCAATGTTCAACTTTTGCCATCTATTGAAAATATGCTGGCTTATAACACATACATCTTAGTCCTCAAATATATATATATATATGAAATTATTTTACATATTTTAATAGTGGACTTAGCATTTGAGAACAAACATTTTATGATCTAAAAAGAAATATACACATATAATAATGCAGTATAGTTAATAATAAAGATAAAGTTTGCTTAAAATTAAAAAAGAAGAAAAGTCAGGTCATAGTGGTTTCAGGTATGTGGAAAATAAACACTATTGCTCCGGTCCCATCCAAAATGGTTACATTTGAGACGATTGTTGCAGCTACTGGATCTGGGAGCTCTACATTATTCTGACCCCCAGAGGTGATAGTATCTCAAATACTGCTGGCATAACGCCCAGGTTCACAGCAACATACAAGGTATCGGCAAACTGATAGGCAAGTGGTGGCTTTTTCACATATAGGATGATATTCCAGAGATCCTTCTGGGGTCGGGTCTGTGTTAAATGGCTGTGTCAAAAGTGAAAAATAGTAGGACATGGGTTTGTGCTTTTCAACATGTATTATTCCAATCTCCATTCAGTTTCTCTGGAACCTTTCATCTGGTCTATTGCTAAAATTCAGAGAAACGAATGGGGATGCCAGAGTGTAGGCAGCTATAGAGGAGCTAAGCTAAAGAAGTATTCGGCTTTGCCTAAGTTCTACCTTACACCCTTTCCATTTACCCTACTGCAACTGATGACACACACAAGAAAGAAAACAGGAGCCACGGAGACTTTCAGATTAGGGTTATAAAAACTACATATATATTTGTTTCCTGACAAACGGAATGGAAAAGCTAAAGAAAAAAAAAGTGTGTGATAAAGCTATAATGCTAACAGAGCTTGCAAATGACAGAACCTCTTTTCTTCCCCTGGAATTCAGTTATCTGGGTTCCTGAAAGTGGGTGATCCACATCAGCCATGTGGTCCCCGATGTCCTTCTGCCCCCTGTAGAAGCTGCCTCTTTGGAATAATTTCAGCTCAAA
Source organism: Nesogale talazaci (assembly GCA_004026705.1). Lineage (NCBI taxonomy): Eukaryota > Metazoa > Chordata > Mammalia > Afrosoricida > Tenrecidae > Nesogale > Nesogale talazaci. The sequence continues at coordinate 52,503 of PVJH01005339.1, read as the reverse complement.
TAATAGTTTTTCAAAAGCGTAATGTAGATGTATGACTTAGACAATCATTTCCATTGGAAATATATCAATGCAAATATATCAAGTTTGGAGAAACAGGATTTTCGGGGTCTGACTAGAAACTGATTTTGAATGGATGTGATATTCTTGGTCATTGATTTTGGGGTGGGTATCACTGGCCTGTGGTGGGAGTAGGAGGCCCAGCCTTGCTCCTGGAGAGCTGTTGCTGGATTTGAACCACCAATTCAGTGGGCTGCAGTCCCACACACAACCACTACGCCACCGGGGCTCAGTCCTTGGTCATTGATTTTATAACCTTCCCTGCACTTAGATGTCATTTTCTGATAGACTAATAAGACTGCCCCTGGCAGTATATGTATATGTATATGTATATATATGTATATACACACACATATGCATATGCATATTTCCCCTTTCTTCTCTTTGGAGCACCAGCCTGGCATATTCTGGTGATGCTGTACAGTGAGAATATTTTCTACATTCCAACAAATAATTTATTTTAAACTAACTTTTGGCACTTTTCTAATCAACTTAAATTTCACAACAGTAACTAGAATATAGATTTACGTTGAGACAAATGTGAAATGGCTTTAAAAGATTGAAGAGAGTGGAATTAAAATGAATTTATTTTATTTTTTTTTGGGGGGAGATCACTGCCCTCTGGTGGTCGTGGGATCTACCCAGCCTTGCTCCCGGAGAGCTGCTGCTGGTTTTGAACCGCCAAGCCAATGGGCCACAGTCCCGCATTTAACCACCATGCCACCGGGGCTCAGCCCCTAAAATGAACTTATTGATAATGAATTTATCCATGAACCTTTTGAAGTAACTATATATCCAATCACTCCAAGAAATAATATAAATTGGGATCTTTGAACTCTAACACAAAATTTGACTTATTCCACCATTCATCTAATAGCAAAAGCAATATTATGAAGTGAATAATGGGCAGTGGGATGGATATTTTTGCTGACAAACACTATGTCATACCTGCCATGCTAAAAGAGTAGTTTTCAGTAGTCGATGCTTATATGCTTTTTCAAGGCTTAGTATCTCCCATTGTCCGCTGGTTAATATCATTGATCACGATTATGGAGATGTCAATGTATCTCTGTCATTATAATAAATCATTTTCCTGGAAGTTATTCTATATAGGCTTCTATGCAGTCAATCAAATTTAACCTGAATTATCCTATCAGGAGATACTTCAGAGATACTATGTACTTGTGAAGGCAAAGATATTGATGTCTCTATCTATCAATGTATCTATATATTTCTATCCATATACTTCAACATCTCTCTATGTGCCATAGTGGACACTGCTTCCAGAATAAATGCCTTGTCACTTGTGACCGATTTTTATGTTGTTAGAGTTCAAAAAAAGGATCATTAAGCTGTATCAGGTTAACTGGGCCCTGAAATAGGACTAGCATGAGATTTTCGAAGAGTGATTTAGAATTCCCCCAGAGCCTCACCATTTACAGCCTGAAGAAGAAACCAAAGTGATCCTACAACTCAAGCTGAGATAATTAATAATTTATAACTAACAACAAGTTAGCTTTGGATTTCTAACAAATTTTTTTCTCAGCACTTTTTTTTCCCCACAATCATAGTGAGACTATACATTTTGTTGTTGGACCTCACCTACTAACCTGTCAGTTTTTTTTAATATTCAAAATTAGATTTAAGTATATCAGATAACATTAAAACCTGAAGTGCCCAATCAATTCTGCCTCGTAGGTAGCCTATAAGACTAAGTATAGAGAGGTCTGAGGGACTAGCCCCAATCCCAACTCTGTGGACAGATCCCCCTCTCTCTTGAAGAATGTACTTCAGAGGACAGCACTGAAGCTTCAGCTCAGGTTGAGGGACTTGCCTAATCAAAGCATACAGGAGCAAATGAAGGGGTGTGTGTTAGTCTGGGAAGGCTAGGGAAACAAATCCATAGACACATATGAATATAAGGCTAAGGTTTATATACAATAGGAATGGAACATTGAGAAAGCATCCTAACCCAGTTCAGTTCAAAGTCATAAGTCTGATATTAGTCCGTATGTTCGATGCCAGTCTATATGTCTCCTTCTGACTCACAAAGTCATAGGCCATTGGGTGCAGCATCCTGGCGCTGGCAGGGGTCTCCTCATGGCCAGTGGTGGCAGAAGCAACTCAGCACTGGCAGGTGTTTCCACATGGCTTCTTCAGCTTCAGAGGTCTGGTTCCATCAGGGCAAGACTGTGTGGCTTCTCCTCCTGCTCTTCCAGCTTATCGGATGCTGCCAATTTGTCTTGTACATAGTTCGTCATCTTGGAGACTCACTCCCAACAACTGGGGAGATGGCCTCTCTTCTTCACAAGGGAAATATCGCAAGATTTCCCAGAAGTCTCAGGAGAAAGCCATGGCCACACAGAGGCCTCATTGGCTACTCAATGGCTATTTCCAGATTAACAGACTAGACTCCTCCCCTACATTCCAATCATGAAATTGGCATAACAAATACATGACCACCAAAGTGGGGAAGAAAGAGTGGAGCACATCCTGATCCACCAAGCCCTGAAGATGATATTCCTGCTTGAACAATTTACAGGCTTTTCTCTTATTTGTCATTGTTTTGTTGTCATTGTTGTTGCTGTGGTTTTGTTCTCTTTTGTTTCTTTTATTTGTTCTCTCTTGTTTTTGTGCATATTATTATCTCTGCAGGTCTAGCTAGATAAGATCGGCTGGGTAAACCTTCTGAAGGAGAAAAAAACTGGACCTATGGTTCCTGGGGACATGGGAAAGGGGGAGGTGGGGGAAAGAAAGTGGGTGTTAACAAACCCAGGGACAAGGGAACAAGGGAACAACAAGTGATCCATAATTGATGGAGAACATAGTGTAGGAGGTCTGGTAGGGTTTGATCAAGAGCAAGGTCACATATGAATTACTGAAACCCAAATGAAGGGTGAGCATGATAGTGGGAAAATAGGCAAGTCAAAGGAAATAAAGGAAGGAGTTTGGAGACAAAGGACATGTGTAGAGGTCTAAATACAGATATGTGCATATGTAAATATATTTACATATGAGATGGGAAAATAGATCTAAGCACATATATCTATCCATTAAATATTAAGACAGCAGATGGACATTGGGCCTCTACTCAAGTACCCCCTCAGTGCAAGAACACTTCATTTTATTAAACTGGCATTTCATGATGCTCACCTTCCTGACATGATCAAAAAAGAAAAAGTGGTTGCATAAGCAAATGTAGTGAAGAAAACTGATGAAGTCCAATTACCAAAAGGTATAGCATCTGGAGTCTTAAAGGCTGGAAGATAAACAAGTGGCCAGCTAAGTCAGAAGCAACAAAGCCCACATGGAAGAAGCAACTCTAGCCTGTGTAATCAGTAGGTGTTGATAGGATCATGTGTCAGGCATCAAAGACCCAGAACAAAAACAAAAACAAACATATCATTATGAATGAGGTGGGGTGCAGAGTGGAGAGCCAAAGCACATCTCTAGGCAACTGAACATCCTCTTACAGAAGGATCGTGGAGCAGAGATGAGTCAGTCAAGGTGAGTATAACTCTGACTAAAGATACAACTGTCTTCTAGTTCTTTAATGTCTCCCCCCACCCCCACCACACACACACACACTATCATGACCTCAATTATACCTTACAAATCTGGCTAGACCAGAGGATATACACTGGTACAGAAAAGAACTGCAAACACAGGGAATCCAGGACAGATAATCCCCTTGGAACCAATAATGAGAGTATTGATAGGTGGGGGCAGAATGGGGGAACTGATTACAATGATCTATATATAACCCCATTCTTGGGGGTTGGACAAGAGAAAAGTGGGTGAAGGGAGACTTCAAACAGTGTAAGACATGACAAAATAATAATAATTTATAAATTATCAAGGGTTCATGAGGGAGTAAGTTTGGGGAGGGGGAAACATGAGAAGCTGATACTAAACAAATGTTTTGAGAATGATGATGGCAACAAATGTGCCTGACATAATGGATTTATGTATGAATTGTGATAAGTGTTGCTCGAGTCCCCAATAAAATTATTTTTTAAAAAGGACTGAGTAGACCTGCCTCATTGGGTATTCAAAACTATAAATCTTTACAGGAGAAGACTATCTTAACTATCTTCCATGGAGTAGATGGTAAGTTCACACCAATGATCTTTCAGTTAGCAGTGAAGCACTAAACCACTGTCCAACCAAGATTCTTTTAGAGGATATTACCGAGTACCTAGTTCTCAGGTTTGTGCCATTCCCTGCGTAGAGACCATAGTCCAACTTCTTTATCTTCCCTATTGCCAAGGACAAAGATCAGATATGCCTTCACCCTCCATTTCTCCTTTCCTCCCACTTCACTATCTTTGTTGGGTTCAATAATCCCTTGCAATGTTTGCAGAAAGCATATTATTTAAGTTGAGTGTTGTTTATTAGTAAAGTGAATTGATTACCAGAAGCCAGAATCAGAAAACATTAAGGAAACAGCCAATGGTTTACAGTAACAATTCTCATTAGCCAGTATCCTAGTCTCTCTGTCTGTCTGTCTGACTTTCTCTCTGGCCCTCAACCTCTCAGGCATGTGGTCCCTTGCCCTCTGCCTCTGTGGACCAGGAAGCAAGCCAGTCCAACAACTCTACCTCACAGTGCCATGGTTCTTGGTTTCTCCTTTGTTCTTGCTTATGGTCTTTTTGCTTTGATGTATGGTGAGCATGGCTCCTTCGCTGTACGCCATGGTCTCCGTACCACAGTCTCTGGTGTCTCTGAAACCTCTGGTCTCAGCTTCTGCCACTTCAGACCGAGATCTTGAACATGCCCCACTGGTGGCTTCTTCTTCCAATGGTCCTGGGATTTCTCTTTATTCTGGCTTCGGAGATGGCTAATTAAAAAAAAAAATAAATCTAGGAATGGTTTGTTTGTTTTCTTTCAGCAGACAATACCCCCAAGGAAATAAAATACAGTGACTTGAGTCATACCCTTTACTAAAAGGGCGATTCAGAATATACCCCATCATAATCCTCTTCATTAACATAACAGAGTGCCTTCCAAAAGGGGATTATAACCACAGGCATAGAGGCTAGAATTTAACACACATCACATAAGAGATTATGACTAAAAGGGCTATTTTAATGTTTGCTGTGCTGTTGAAATATAATTATTGACACATAAAGATTTTCACAATACCCTGTTAGGGAAAAACAAACAAAATACAAGAAGAATTATAGTGAGATTTCATTTTACTCTCTTAAATATGTGAAAATTATAAAGCATATATTTCAATATTTTCAAGCACAGAGATTTTCTCTTTAATACAGACCATGGGATGTACATCTCACCATACAACTTAGAGAACTCAGCCATAGCCCAAACTCTTACATTTACACTCTCGAGCATATAGAACTCCAGAAACCATAATCCTGTGGACTGAACAGTAGTTCTCTTCTATTATCACTAGTCTGTGTGCATGAAGGTTCAGTTCTGGGTCTAAATTCTCCAAATAAGGGTACTCATACAGTTTTAGCTGGAACAAATGCATAAAGCAGGCTTGAAAGTCCCCCTCCTGAAAAGTGGGGGACTTTCACCTGTCCCAAATGGTGACACACATATCAAACTCTGATTTTCCAATTGCTTTTAAAACACAGGCCATGCTACCAAACACTGTACACATTTATGCCCGTTTTTTGAGGGGAAATGCTAAGTGCAACATTTCACTTGCTGATGACTCCAAAGGTACACCCTATTCAATGAAAAAGGACTGGACACCTACTATTTTCCAGACTCTGCCTGGTGAAATGCATATTAATCCAAGTCTACACTTCTCCTGACTTCTAGTCAGGTAAAACTAGGTGTCCATTTGGAGAAAGCTAAATGTTTAAAGTTACAAGTCTAAAGGGCCATATTAATTGACTACATTCCAGTATGTTAAAATATTTATCTTGTAATATTTAACACTTTCATTAAAAATAGCATGAATACCCAAATTGCAATCACTGCAAATGTAGTCAATAAAGTATTATTATTTAAGATATCATTTTATAATTTTTATGTATTCCCATACCATTTAAAGTTTTAATTAGTCAGTTTGTAAAGTTTTGATTAGATGACTAGTACCAAAGAGTTTGTAAAAAGAAATCACAAAGTGATTTAAATTGATACCCCATGTATCATATTATGAGTATTTAAACAGAAGTTGTTTGTTCCTCCCAGGAGATGTCTGGCCATGTCTTATAAGTACCTTTCACTGACAAAACAAGCAACAGGGAACTTTGGGTGAAATTGAATTTAAAATGTGCTTGTTAGGTGTTGTCAAATTGGTGATGATTTACAGCAACCCCACGTAAAGCAAAATATAATATTGCTCAGGTTGCATCCTCAACAGTCATCTGGCAGCAGTGCTGCATTTAGGTCCATCATTTTAATCCCTGTGTCAGTGTGCTGCATTGAGTGTCTTTTCATTTTCCACTCATCCCTACTTCACCAGCCAGTTTCTCTTTTCACAAGAACAGGTACCTTTCTGGGTTCGGGCTCCTGATACAATGTTCAAGTACAGAAGACTCATCAGCCTCACTTCTAAAGTGACATTCAGACTATACTTAGTCCAAGTCTTATTACTTGCTGCTCCTTGTTATTCTGACAGGGAATTGTATACTCAACATTCTACACCTACACCATGAATCAAATGAAGAAAATTTTATTCAATCTCCCTATTCATGGTCAAGCTTTCCTTTCTTTATGAGCTAATTAGAAATTGATATTAAGCTTAGGCAGATTCACCTTACTCCTCAACACAAAAACCTGATAAAGAGGTTTTTGCAGCAGATTTGTTCAATGCAATATGTTATTTTATTTTTTTAATGCTACTTCCATGGTGTTGATTATAAACAAATAAATTCTGACAATATCCATATTCTTTGGTGTCGTTGGTTTTCAGTTTGTTTTGTTTTGGTTACATTGAGTTAAAACTCATACTGCAGGCTGCAATTCTTGACCTTCATCAGTAAATTCTTCAGGTCCTCTTGGCTTTCAGCCTGTAAGGTTGTGGTATTTGCATAAGATAGGTTGTTAATGAGCCTTTCCAGTCCTCATGGCCTGTTTTTCTTCAAATAACTACAGTGTATTCCATGGAGCATTTGTTTTATGTTCTGTTGTATATTGCAGAATCACCAAAGAGCAGCTGAATTTCAAAGCAATTGATAAGAGATTAATGAAAAGGCATCCTGCAACTTTTAAGTGGAGGAAATAATCACTTCACTTCTCATCAACCACACAGGCAAATTAATCTGGAGTTTCTCAATAAACATAAGCAAGAATTTGGACTAATTATAAATGTCCAACCCAAAATATTAGGGCATCAATCAGTGAAGCTCAAATTCAGGGAACTATTCATAAAATCTATCAACATTTGACCCAAGCATGGTAGGAGGGCCTCACAAACTCCTGCTGTGCTGGCCTTGATATGTAGCTTCCTGTTTCCAGTAGAGTTGATTGGAGTCAGGCAAGAGAATGTGGCCTCTCAGAGATCAATAGGATGAGGGGGAAGGAATGGAGAAAAGGATTGGAGAAGAGAAGCATAGGCCAGCAGGCTTCAAGGAGGGGAGCGATGAGATTTCTTTTGTGCAGTTATCAGGTGGCCGAAACTGTCACACCAAAGTGAGAAACTAATGGCAGGGGTTGGAAAATAATTTCTCAGCTAGGATAATTATATTTTCTCAGAAAAGAAAATCAATGGAAAGTAGATACAAACAACTGTTTTCATTATTAAAAGTCTATCTTTGCGACAGATACAATCATTTTCTTTAAGTAGCAGAGAAGACTGTCATTTCCTGTAAGGCAGCCTTTCAGATGGGTTCAAAAAAATCTATGAGTTTTGAAAATCCACAGTTCTTCCCACATTCATCAATGTCATTCCAGAATTATTGCTTAAGCTCTTCCCACACTTATCAATGATGCTATAATGAACTAGAGGATCCTTGAGATAGTGACGGCCAATTCAGCAATTCAGATCTTACTTTATTTTCAATAATTCCTCTTAGTTTCTTTCCCTTTTTTTCCTTGTAGGGATATGACCATGCATTCTTTTAAAAAGTTCTTAATATACCAGTAAAATTATTGCTCTATAACAAAACCTGTTCCTCATAAAGTACTTAATTTTACAAAAATATATTGTGTCTTTCTGCTAATTATTTTTTATTCTAGTGAAAAGAACCCTAATGGTATAGTGTTACACATTAGGCTGCCATGACTAATACAGTCATATTAGTCACTGATCTGTGTCAATTTCAGCACTGGTAGTATAGGGGTAGAGTCTTGCCTGTCAAACTGGAGATAGTCAATGAGGTCTCTGTGTGGGCATGGCTTTCTTCTGTGAATTCTGGGAAGTGTTGTGGTATTTCCTAATTCGAGGTGAGAGACTAGACTCAGTTCCTTGGAGATACTCTACTGAGAAGACAAGATAGCAGCACAGACCCTAAGTCCTAGCAACTGGAGGAGCTGGAGGAGAAGTCACTTGGGCTTGCCCTGATGGGACCAGACCTCTGGGGCCAGAGAAGCCACAGAGAGACCCTTGCCAGTGCTGAGATGCTTCTACTGCCAATGGATACTACTGAAGGAGATTGAGCCCTGGAAATGAGGAGCCATGGGGAGACCCCTGCCTGTACCACGGTGCGTTTATTGCCGCTGGATACAGACAACTCTGCACCCACTGGTCAGTGATTGTCCTGGTGTCATTGCACGCGCTTCATGAGTCGGAAGGAGACTTCATAGACTGTTTTATTATCTAACATCGGACATATGACCTTGGACTGGACTGGGTTGGGATGCTTTCTCAATGTTCCATTCCTCTTGCATATAAACCTCTTCCTTATATCCAAATGCATGTTTATGAATTTGTTTCTCTAGTCTACCCAGACTAACACAGCTGTTAAGCACAAGATCAGTGTTAGGCTGGATAAATTAGGGAAATAAATGCACAGAAACTTTTTGTATCAAAGAGTTTTATATAAAGGGTAAGTGTACCTTAACATCCCAACCCTGTGCTTTCCAAGCCCATAAGTCTAACATTAGCCCATAAGTCCAACACCGATCTACAAATTCCTCCTCCATCTCACAAAACATACACAATGATGTTGACTGCAGGAAGACAGTTGAGTCAGTGGGCGTGTCAGCATCTCAGCAGTGGTAGAGGTCTCCACGCAACTATTCCAGCACCCAAGGTTGCATCGGGGTAGGTCCCTGGGGCTTCTCCTCAGGGATGGCTCACAGGAAGTGAACCTTGCAAGCTGAAGCAGGGAACTGGCTTAAGCAGCTGCACCTGGTCCGGCAATCAGAGAGCAAGAGACCTGAGAACAAGAGAAGGGAGGCTCACTGAGCCATTTATTGCTCTGTCTTTCAGTTAATCCCACGTGTTTATTGGCCAGGTTGACACAATAGACCTTAAGTATCTCAATCAGCATTTTAAAGCACTAGGCATGCTGTAGGAGAAAGACAAGGCTTTCTATCTTGTAAAGAGCTACAGTCTCAAGAACCCACAGTGGTAGTTGTACTCCCCGCTACAGTGTTGCTATCAGTTGGATGGCAAACAGTTTTTTTTTTTTTTGAAGTTGGGGGGGCAGACATCACTGCTTCTGGTGGTCGTGGGAGCTACCCAGCGCTGCTCCTGAGAGCTGCCACTGGATTTGGACCGCCAAGCCCGCGGACCCCAGTCCCACACTCAACCACTTAAATCACCGGGCTCAGCCCCAGTTAGTTTTTTAAGTGAAGATTCTAAATGTGTAAGATGTGGGAAAGCGTTAAGGTTTAACTTGACCTTGCCTGGATGCCGGAGAGCCTCAGACTTCTAAGGATTTCACAACGGGGACCAAAAAATAAAACCCAAACAAAACTTAGTGGCATCAAGTAGATCAGACTCACAGTGACCCTATAGGTTAGAATAAATTGTCCTGGGTGCTTCTGCAACTGCAATTATTTTCCATGGGATAATAAGCCTCATCTTTCTTCTACTGAGCAGCTGTTGGCTTGGAACTGCCGACCTGGAGGTTAGCAACATAGCACATCACCAATCAAACTCCATATGAACCTAACCCTGATCTCTATAATGCAATGTGAGACATGTCTCCAAATTTTTTTTTAATCAATGAGATGCCAATTTCCCTGCCAAAGCACTCTCAATTTCTCTGCAGGGTCCAGGAATTAGTTTTACCAGACACAGAACTTATAGACAACATAAATATGAGGTTCATTAAGGAGCTGAACAGGTAACAATCCAGAATCAGAAATATTCAGATCATAGTGCTTTGGTCAGGAAAGTAGCTCTGTTGTTCATTTGGGCAAGCCTCTCCCTGACCTGTACAGGCTTGAACTGTTCTCTGGCCTGTTCAGACCAAGTTATTAAGCTTTCCATGTACTGTTAATAATTGTCCAAAGGGAGTGATTCCCCTGCACCATAAGTCAGTGTAAACAACTAGTTTTCAGCTACATGGGTCTGTTACCCTGGCTTTCTTGATTAAATTCCTGGAGCATGTCACTCCACAAATAAGCCTCCTGCCTGAAGTTAATCAGGTTTACTTGTGGCATGGGCCAGGGAGTCCGATGCTTTGTATCACAATCGTGATTCTGCTGTTGCCAACGATTTTCTGCTTCTCCTCTGATGTAACAGCTTTCTGTCTCCTGAATGCAGAAAGTTTAGCTTGAAGGAGTCTCTAGGTCAGCAGATCTCCACTTGTGGGTCCCAACCCCTTCGGGGATCGAGTGGCCATTTCACAGGGGTCGTCCAATTTATAGCAGTAGCAAAATTAGATTTATGAAGTAGCAATGAACATAATTTTATGGTTGGGGACTCATCATAACACGAGGGACTGTATTAAAGGGTCAGAGCATTTGGAAGGTTGAGGACCAGTGCCCTTTTTGAAAAGGGTATGTTCTTCTGATGGCTCTCTTTCCTTCTTGGTATTGAGAACCCCCGACTGCTCCCAAGATGGCTAATTTTATAGTCTGCAGGATAGTCAAACTGACTAGTGCTTCACATTTACATGCTCCTGATTAATGCTCTTAACTCTCATTCACAGCTGAATTATTTAAACCTATTAACATATTCTTATCCAGGGCTGCTAGTAAAAGAAAGAGGAAATACAACCAATCACTATGACCCTACCTAGTCATTTGGTGGGATTTACAAAGATTACAGCTAAAAAAGCAATATCAAGGCTAGTGCACCACAAAGTGTCATTTATCTAAAACAACAAGAACATCATCATGAACAAAAAAAACCCAGCAACAACAGAAAAAATCCTTTGGTAAACATTTCATGATAGATTTAAGATAGAGAGTATTTTTTTCCTCCAAGAAAATTTGGAAGCCTGATCAGATAACCGTGGCAGAACAAATAAATCTATTACATGTCAGTATTGGATCTGTTTCCCTTCCACATAGACATCAGTGAACTACACAGCTTTGAAGGTATATAGGCCAGCTTGTACGTGTGATACCATTTCCTGTGTCTTACTTAGGTCAAACCCCATTGCTGGAGACATTAGGATTCTGTATATTGCATATATACTGCCCTTGAGTGGCCCTGAGTGAACCATTCTGAAATCCTATTAATTTTCCAGTAAAGAGATAACAAGGAGTTTAAATAAATGTAAGTCCCATCTTTGAACAGAGATTTACATCTTACATTAGATTAATTTTGGCACTCAGAATTTCAACATGCTATAAAAGTATTTCCTATATATTATGAATATGCTATGGAAATGAAATATATAACCATAAAGTTTACTGGTGTTAGATATTTACTTAAGTTATATGAAATTCCATATTTATATGAGCTTTTCATTTTAATTTTCTCTGAAACTAATTAATTCAAAGTTTAATAAGATAGATTTAGAGTCAAATGTTGTGAAAAAGAACCCTTAAACACGTCTGTGCTTTACATGCCCTAACATACTTTAAGACTTTAAGTGGTCCTCGTTGCTCAGTGGCTGCTAAATTTAAGGCAGGCAGTTCTAAGCCCCGCGTCACTCTGTAGGATGGTGAGGTTGTCTGCTCCCTCACAGATTGAGTCTCTGAAACCCAACGAGCACTTCGACTCTGTGCTATTGGGCAACTCTGTGCTATAATTGATTCTATGGGATTAGGTTGGTTTATTGGTTGTTCCATACACTCTGAAAACACTGTTTCTTTTAGAAAACAATATTCTAATAACTTTAATGTGTGATTATAGAGACATCATCATCCTAATTATGATAAATGAGATTTCTGTCATTTTGACAGAGATCATAGTCTCTCAAGCTTTTGTTCATTTACTCATTCTTTCACTCAATAGCTGTAATTCAGAATCTTATAATTTCCTCAGTGTTTTTTATTATTCTGTTTCTAAGCAGATTCAGTTTTCTATTGTGGTAAACACTCATTGTTGTTAGACCACAAAAGAATCCAATGAACAATTGGCATATTTGAATTGCATTGGCTCAGGATATTGGATATGAATGAACTACCAGTATAATGAATCAATCAGTCTTGGAAGAAATACAGAGATGTGCCTCTGTGAGAGGAAAGTGTGGCTTCATCTCACTTATTTTATTTCCTATTTTTTAACTTTTTACTGCAAATTAGGTGAATGTTTTCAGAGTGGACAATTTTACATTTAGCAATTCAGATCATATGTATATATTGTATATACTTATGCATAAGTTGAGTTTTTCAGCACATTTTAATGCAGTTTTTGTGGTAAAATTAGGTGCCGTGATTGATATTTGGGTTGACTTTTACTGAAGTGTGTATGTGTGTGTCTGCATATATATTTATATATTCTCATTATTTCTGTTTCCGATGTAACTAACCACTTGCCATACTTTCTTCTCATGTTTCCAATTTCAATTCCTAAGTCTCCTGAACTTTATCCATGAGTAAATGATAGTCTTTTAGATATTTAAAATAATTGGATTCTATGAGTCATTGAAGTGGGTATAATGACAGACTATCCTGAGACAAAATCTTGCCATCTAAGAAGCATCCTGGCTGCATTTCTTTGACAACAGATTTGTTTATTCTTAACAAATTTACATTTTATTATTTGAAGACTGCCATTCAATATACCTTTTTGGACATATTATCTTTTTTTTTAAGGCATCACTGCCCTCTGGTGGTGGGAGTAGGAGGCCCAGTCTTTGCTCCTGGGAGCTGGAATTGAACCTCCATCCCAGTGGGCCACAGTCCTGCACACAACCACTACGCCACCAGGGTTCAGCCCAAGGACATATTATCTTTTGTTTTATTTTAATTTTTTAATAAAAATCATTTTATTGGGGGTTCATAAACTCTTACCACAATCCATGTATTTATTGAATCAGGGATGTTTGTACATCTGTTGCCTTCATTCTTTTCTAAACATTTACTTTCTGTTGAACCTTTAGTATGCACTTCATTTTTTTAAATAAATCATTTTATTTGGTACTAGTACAATTCTTATCACCATCCATACATAAATATTTGTGTCAAGCACCTTTGTACACCTGCTACCGTCATTCTCAAGATTGCTATTTGAGCCTTTGACATCAACTCTTCATCTTTTCCCCTCGCTCACTGCTCCCTCCTATCTCATGAACCTTTGATAATTTATAAATTACTATTATTTTGTTATATCTTACACTGCCCTATGTGTCCCCTCACCCACTCCCCAGCTGTCTATTGTCCAGATAGGAGATTATATGTAGATCCTTGTAATTGACTCCCTCTCTCTACCCCACCTTCCCTCCAACCTGTCGGTATCTCCACTCTCACTACTCGTCCTGAGGGCTTCATCTGTCTTGGGTTCCCTGTATTTCCAGTTCCCATCTGTACCAGTGTACCTCTTCCAGTCTAGCTGGTTTTGTAAGGTAGAATTGGGATCTTGATAGTTGGGGAAGGAAACCTTTAAGAACTAGAGGAAAGTTTTTACGTGATTGCACCCTGACTGGCTAGTCTCCTCCTTATGACCTTTCTGTAAAGCAATGTCCAATTGCCCACAAATGGGCTTTGGGTCCCCACTCTGCACTCCCCCTCATTTGAGATGATGTTATTCTTGTTCCCTGATGCTCCCTTGATACCTGCTCCCTTCAACCCCTCGTGATCATAAAAGCTGTGGTGCTTCATCCATGTGGGCTTTGCTGCCTCTTGCCTAGATGGCTGCTTGTTTACCTTCAAGTCTTTAAGGTCCCAGATATTATATCTTTTGGTAGCCAGGCACCATCAGCTTTCTCCATCATGTCTACTTATTATGCACCCATTTGTCTTCAGAGACCAAATCAGGAGGGAAGGTAGTGTGGACAGGCTCAGAAATAGGAAACAAGGGATTGGTGACAAGGAGGGTGTGGAAGGCCTGGTAGGGCTTGAGTAAGGGTAATGTAACTGAGAGGAAGTACTGATACCCAAATGAAGGCTGAGCATAATGGTAAGACAAGGGGAAAGTAAAGAAAATATAGGAAAGAATTAGGTGATAAAAGGGCTTTAGAGAGGTCCAAAAGCAGGCATGTATGTATGTAAATAAAATTACTTATTATAAGGAGGAAACAAATCTATGTACATATAGTTATAATTGTAGTTCTAAGGTAGCAGATGGACATTGTACCTTGTGGCAGTTATGGATTCCGATACCAATTTGATTAAGAATGTAGGGTTGGAGTCCAGCCTGTCAATCTGGAGTTAGCCAGTGAGACCTCTGTGGGGGCAAATTCTGGAAAATCTTGAGATATGTTCCCTGTGGAGATGAGAGACAATCAACTCAGTCCCTGGGAGATTCTCCACAGAGAAGACAAGATGGCAGTATGTTGACAGATCCTGGGTCCTGGAGGATACAGAGGAGAAACCACATGGGCTTACCCTGGGGCTGGAGAAGCAATGTGGAGACTCCAGCCAGTGCTGAGATGCTTAGGATGGCATGGGAGACACCTGCCAATGCTAAGATGTTTCTACCACCACTGGAGACACTAGACTGTGCACCTACTGGCCTGTGTTTATCCTGGCAACATTGCATGTGCTTTGTGAGTCTGAAGAACACTTTATAGATTGGTATTGGACAAATCGGCTAATATTGGATTTATGGACTTGGACTGGACTAGGCTGGGATACATTCTCAATGTTCCATTCCTCTTGTATAAAAACTTTTCTTATATGCATATGTGTGTTTATGAATTTGTTTCTCTCGTCTATCCAAACTAACACAGACCTTCACTCAAGTACTACCTTAATGCAAGAACACTTTGTTCTATTAACCTGGTATTCCAAGGTACTCACCCACCTGATATGATCACTGAAGACAAATGGGTGCATTAGCAAATGTCAAGAAGAAAGCTGATGGTGCCCAGCTATCAAAAGATATAGTGTCTGAGGTCTTAATTGCTTGAAGATAAACAGACTGACATCTAGCTGTTTTTTTTTTTTTAAATTTTAGGTGTCCATGTCTCTTTCAAGATCCTTTCCCACTACCATCATTCAAATGCATCAATTCTCCAGCAGTCTTCCTTATTCACTGCCCAATTTCCACATGCTTATGAGGCAACTGAAAATATCATAGCTTAGGTCAGGTGTTCCTTCATCTCAATGTAACATCATTGCTTTTCAATACTTCAAAGAGGTCTTGTGAAGCAGATGTTCCCAATGTAATTTGTCCTTTGCTTAATTAACTGTTGCTTCCATTTGTGGATCCAACCAGGGCAAAATCCTTACAACTTTAATATCTTTTTCCCAGTAATCATGATGTTTTAGTATAGTTCACTTGTCAAGATTTTTGTTTTGTTTACATTGAGTTTTAACCTATCCTGAAGATTGCAGTTTTCATTTTCTTCAGCAAGTGCTTCAGGTCCTGTTCATTGTCAGGAGCAGAGTTGTGTCATCTGCATACCACAGGTTGTTAATAATCCTTCCAAGCCTGAAGCTTATTCTTCATATAATCAAGATTCTCTGATTATTTATACTGTGCACATATTTAATAAGTATGATGAGAGTATACAATCTTGTAGCAGGACTTCTGTGAAATGTTCCCATATTCTGTTCAGACCAATGCTTCTTGATCCCTATACAGGTTTCACATGAGCAGAATAAGCTGTTATGGAATCCCCATTCTTTTCAAGGCTATCCATAGTTTGTTATGATCCACACTGTCAGATGCATTTGCCTGGTCAATAAAATAGAAGTAAACATCTCTCTGGAATACTCTGCTCTCAGCTGAGGTTCATCTGATATAAGCAATGAAAACCTTTGCTTTGGATCTGGCCTTCCTGTCAATGTATGGCATTTGATGGTGAGCACTCTTTAGGAAATTTGGCTTGTGTGCAACATGAACAATTTTGTTGTCTAATGTGAGCAATCTCTCAGGTCTTTTTTGGGGGGCTAGGTACAAATATGACTCTGTTCCATTCAGTAGACCAAGTTTTCAATTTTTCTGCGATGTACCAGTGAATGCCCTTAGTGATTTATCAGTTTACTGTGGGATTTCAGTTGGTGTTCTCAGAGCTTTTCCCCATCCGCTCCTGGCTGATGCTTTCAGTGCAGTTTGACCTTCTTCCTTCAGTACAAATGGTTCTTGCTCATATGATGCTTCCTGAAGTGGTAGATGATTGATTCGTTCTTTTTGCTATAGTGCCTGTATTAATACAGGTAGACTAGAGAAGCATATCCAGAGCCACTCATATGTGTATAAGAAAAAAGCTTATATACAAGAGTAGTTGAATATTAAGAGGAACACTCCAGCCCAGTCCAGATCAAGTACATTAATCCAATATTAGCCTATATGTCTGATACTAAGCTATAAAGTCCTCATCAGACTCATGAAATACATGCAATGATGTTGAATTCAGGAGGACCACAGGCGAGTGGGTTGGAAGTCTTGTGGATGCAATGGTGTTGTAAGCATCTCAGCGCTGTCATGGGTCTCTCTATGTGGCTAGTTCCAGAGGTATGGTTGCATCAGGGTAGGTCCATGTGGCTTCCCCAGCTCTCAAGGCTGCATTGCAGTAGGCCCATTTGACTTCTCCTCAGGGATGTCCTGCAGGAAGTCAGCCTTGTTAGTAAAGAGTTTTTAAGATAATGAGCTGGGCAAGAGGGTCCCGCATCCAAAGAGAAAATCCAGGAATTCCCAGAATTCTCTGGAAAAGATCATGCCAACATAAAAACCTCATTGACTATGGTCCAATTAACAGACTAAATTTCACCCCTGCACTCTTAATCCTCTCAAGTCCCAAATTGACAGCAGATTATATAACTGTCACAGTGTCTGTGAGTCCATGTTCTTTTGATGCATCATTTAATATTTTTCCTATAAAATCTTTTAATACTAAATATATTGAGAAGCTTTAATTTCTGTTTTATATGTGCTGAGTGTGTTATTTCTTTTTGGGTTTCTTATGCTAAATCTTTGCACATTTTACTATAATGTTTCATTTTGTCTTCTTGAGCTGCCATTTACAATTTTCTGTTCAGTTCTTTGACTTCATTATTTCTTTCATTTCCTTAGCTACCCTAGGATTAAGAGCAAGTTTAACTGTCTCTTCTGACATCTACTCTGGCCTATTCTTTCTTAGTTGTCTTTTAAAGACTTTTTGTTTTCCTTATGAATGATAGTCCTGATGTACTCTCACAATTTCTCACATCATCGGTCATTAGTATCCAATGCAGCAAGCAAAATTGTTTTTGAGATGTTCTGGAAATTAAGAGCTGATATATTCAAGATCACATTTTGACTCTCTTCTTTCCACTTTTTTTCAACTTCTACCTGAAGTTACATATGAGCAATTGATGTTCTGCTCTACAACCTACCCTTAGCCCAGTTATAGCTGCTCCATTAGCTCTCCCCATAGAGGTAGTCTATTTGATTGCTGTGTATTCCATTTGGAGAAATCCAGGCAGTTAGTTAGCATATGTGTTGTTGAAAAAAGGTATTTGCTATGAACCAGTTATTGGTCTTGCAAAATTCTATCATGTGATTTCCAGTTCATTTCTATCACCAGGACCATATTTTCCAACTGTGTTCCCTTCTTGTTTATTTCCAACGGTTGAACTCCAATCACCATTAATAATCAATGCATTTGGATTATATGTTCTATCTATTTTAGACTGAAGGCATTTTAGAATACTTCAATTCCTTCATCATTAGCTTTAATGGTTGTTGCATACATTTGATTTCCTTATATTTGGAGAGATCTTATTCTATCAGAGACAACCTTCAAAGTAGTTCCAAACAGTCCTTGGAATAGTCCATTTTGATTATGAATACAATGGTATTCCCCTTGATTGTATGATTTCCAGCATAAAAAAACAAACAAGATTTTCTGATTCAAAATGGCTATTATCAGTTCCTTTTAGCTAACTAACAACTGGCATATGCCCCTACTTGTTTAATTTCATTTTTGAAGATGCCCAACTTTCCACCATTCATATTTTGTATATTCCAAGTTCCAGTTGCTAGAAGAAGTTTGCAGCTGTTTCTTCTCATTGCGAAGGGTGCTCCCCCAGCAAAGGAAAGTTCTACAGACTTTACACTCCCAGGTTTTGTTCCATTCATGTCATTCTGATTGACTGTACTTGGAGAAAGCAGCTTTTCCTCAGTCATATTTGGAGTGAGCTCGTGATCATCTTGAAAACGCTGCTTCTAACCATTAGCCTTTGCTCTATGACAATGTTTCAAAGCAACGCATCAATTCAGTAGCGAGTTTCTCTGATTCCTTCTTCATAGTGTGTTCTCAGTCTGGAAACTCTTTTGAAATCTATTTAATTTTGGTGACCCTGCTGGCATGTTAAGTACCAATGACATAACTTCCAAGATCACAACAACACCAAATCATCACAGTATAACCCGTTGACAGACAAGTGGTGGAAAGAAAAAAAATGAAGAAAATATAATTTTAATTTAAAATATAAATCATTCTCAGGAGTGTGGGTATGATAGTTACAGTAGTAGGTAATTGATATTATCCATGTAAAGAAATCCCAAACCATGAAAAACAAAAGAAGTGTGAAAAAAAATCTTAAAATTTACATAAAAGATAGATGAACAAAAAGTTATGGATTTTTTTGTGTGAAAATAGCAGAAATTTGAATTCCACTTTTAAGAGATTACTTTATAAAGCTGGTGCAAATGTTTATTAACCTGTGTGATGGGTTCTCTGTCAACTTACTCTTTCCTATATATGGGAAAGTATGGGCAGAATCAATTCTCTCAGTTAGGACACAGTTTAATTATGGTCTTCTTGGGGGTGTGTCTTATTTATTAAAAAAAATACACTGTGGAGAAATTGTTAGGTTTCTCGAGAAGAGATATATACCTCACTCCTTGGCTCCATGGAGAAAAAAACCCATGCTTAAGCCTGCTTTGTGATCCAGAGGAGTTTCATGAAAGTTAGAAGTTTTAGGTTTAAATAGGCACCCAGAGGGTCCCTCACTCTAGAATGACTGCCCTTAGGAAGCTGCTAAAAAAAGAAGTCCCCAGATGGGCGCCAGGCTCCTGCATTTTCAGTTCTTTGGTGGGGAGGCATGGTTGATGATGCTGGTGGTCCCCATGGGTTGAATTGAATTATCATGGCCTAGATGAGCCAACCCAGGTGCAGTCCTTTTGGCTGCAAGCCTTGACCTCTGAGCATGCACAGTGTACCAGCCTTTTCTAGCTCATAGCTCGAACCTTTGAGCATGTGTAATGGACATCCTTTTCCCTTTACTATTCTAAGAAAATGACTTCACTCTTGCCCCTCTTGGCCTTGCTGCTTGCCTTAACCTGTATCTGGCTCCTGGGGCCAACAGTCACTTATGGCCTGCTGATCATGGAAGCTATCAGTTGTCTGCCATATTCCCTGCCTTGGATTCACATGACTGCACTCACCAGCTTTTAGTCTTTCCCGACCCCCTGCTTTCTGAACCCTAGAAGCCACATGAGTCAGGATAATCCACCCCCCCAACCATTAACCACCCCCCAACCTGCATCAGACAGGAAAGAATTTAAGTTAAAATTGGTCTACCCACTCTGAGACTGTGAAAGCCACTTTCTTATTATTCAGTTCTTTCTCAATATAAATGTCTTTGTTAGGAATATAGGAGTGACACTGGTTTGGTTTCTCTAGAAACCACAGCCTAACAAAATTTGATAGCACAGTGGGCTCTGTAGAAACAAATCATGAGGATGAAGGTGGGAGGCGTGTCCGACATCCATCTTATGACAATCAGGTGGAAGTAGATCCTCCTTCACTTTTGTGCAGCCGGATGAGGTCAGATACGGCTACGTAGTTTAGGCAGTTGATATCTGGAGCTGAAACTGTTGCTATGGCTCCAGACTCACAGAAGCATGGGGCTTCCTGAGAGAAATAAGGAGAGTGCATGGGAAACATTACTCTGAGATGATTTGAGCTACAGCTGCAAGGAGAGTTCCCGAGTTCGGAGTTCCCTATTGCAAAGTCGGGGTGTTTCAGCAAGTTGCTGGTAGAAGACCAGGCTGCTGATTCACCTTGTCAGTGATTGAAAAGGGATACTCTAGAGAAGTGAATATTGAATTTGAATGCTTCAGAAGGATTATGCTTACAATTATTTGTTTAGCTGTCGGTACTGGGATAGTATTGATTTCTTCTACCTAGTGTTATAGTCATAATGTGTGTAATCAATTATGGTTACAGAGAGTTTGTGAGCTCATCTTCAAACTTGATGAATATATTTGCTAAAAGGGGAATTTGAGATTGTCAAGTAGCAATAGGTTTTTGCTTCAAGCCTTTGTAGAGTAAGTGCCTTAAATGGAGAGCAGAGCTCCACCCAGAGCCTTGAAAATCAAGAAATGGACAGGACTACTGAGGAGAAATTAAAAATAGTGACTATTTGTGCATTTTAAAATTGAAATGCAGTTTCCAATGAATGCACTCAAGCTGGAAAATCTGTGTCCATCAAAAAAGATACCCCCTCCTGCTCTCCTCACCCCAATTAAATTTATCCTTTTGTGATGGGTGGGGGCTGGGAAAGAGATGGTGAAGGGAGATTGTGGGAAGCAAAAAGGTTATTCCCCAGATTGTCCCCCTCAAATTATATGCCAAATCTAAGGTGCTACTTGCTAACACATGGTTAATGACAGTACACATTTGAGTTCAATCAGACCTTATAGTCTCTCTCACCCTAAGTAGGGCCTGTTCCATTCCCATTTGATAAGGATAATGGATAGTTCCCCTGAAGAAGAGCTCAAAGAATAAGGTCAAGCCAACTCAGGGAAGATAAAAGTTAGGCTTCCATCTTGACTCTAGAATCTGCCCATCTGGTCACCTGTATGTCCCTTCCTATTGTGTGTACACTCCTCTTGTTGCATGTATTCCTGTTACACATCCTCTTCCTGTTATATGGTGGACTGTAATTAGGAGGCCTTGCATTCCCCCTAAGTGCATATAAGCCTTGATTGGAAATATATTTGGTTTCTCTGCATAGTTCTGGCTGCTGAGCCTAGGACCATCCTTGAGGGGAATGCTTGCATGCTTTATCTTGTCTGATGCCTCTTTAATTTTATCCCTCAATTACCACCCCCCTACCCCCATCCATTTGATTATGGGACTTGGTAATGCTGACAGAATTAGAGCACTCAAGTGTAGGTGATTAGTCACAATACTACAATTGGTATATATCAAAGACTTTTGCTCTGTTCACTTATAAAATATGATATAAATGGGTTAGTGTGCTTTCCGTATGTGCATCCGTAACATGCTAGGTGCTAGTATGATTTTATTATTATATTTATTTGGAGCTATACATATCTATTTATAGCTAGATAGATGTGTACAAGTCGACAAGAAGTGCACTATTATGGTTATCTTTTGTGTGAACATGCTGAATTCTGGAAAGGTATGGATTCAACCTCTGAAACGTGACAGCCTAAAGCTATTCTCTAGAAAATGTGGTCTATTTATTAAAGATGATATGGAGAACTGGCTTCTCTCTTGTCCTGCTCCTCTTCTTTGCTTGCTGAAATCCTACATCTGGCGTCTGAAGCCACAGCCCCCATGTGGGCTGCCATATTACCTCCCTCAGAATCATACACTATGTTCCTCCAGCCTTTGGCATTCCTGGCTTCGAGGAGCCATATGTGGTAATAAAAGCCTGCAGTTTGCCATTCCTATAAGAGTCAGAAAAGATCTCCATGGACTTCAGCTGGGCTAGGGTTGTCTAATCAGAAACTTTCTTGTTATACATTCCTTTCTGAATATCACTGCCCTTGTTATACATATATGAATGTCACTGGTTTTGATTCTCTAGAAAATCAAGCCTCACTCAGCATGACAATGGTTTTGTGCTTTATAAGAAGAATGGCATTTTCTTGGCCTTCAAGGTCTTTTGATATATATATATATATATATATATATATATATATATATATACTGAATATATATATATACTGAATCTACTTGTCTTAGGGTGTGGGGGAGTAAAACTAATCAGAGGAACATACGGAATAATCATTTTATCTAAAACACACATCACACATCTTCCTTTTATATTAGATAAACATTCAGAGAGTTTCCTTCGTTGCTATCAAGTCACTATGGAATCTATAGCATAGAGCAGAACTGCCCCATGGGGTTTCCAAGCTTGTCAAAACCAAAAAGCAAAAGCAATTTCATCGAGTCAACTCTGAATCACAGTGGCTCATAGTGCCTCAAAGCAGCCTGGTGGGGTCACACCTTCAACCTTCCAGTTAACAGCCCAATTGTTATCTCCAATCAGGAATCCTCAAAGGTATTTAGGTCTTCTAAAATATTAGCATGGGATATTATTTTATATTTTCATATAACAGTATTCACAGTACTAATATACTATTAGTTCATTATGTATAAGGCAACTTCACATTTTTTGTCACCTTCTAAGTGTACAATTGATTTTGTTCTGTTGTTATTTCCTGAACATAAATGTGAGTTTTCATCTTTCCCTTCTTTTTTAGGCATCACTGCCCTCTCGGGGGGAGTGGGAGGCCCAGCCTTGCTCCTGGAGAGCTGCTGCTGGATTTGAACTGCTAAACCAGTGGGCAGCAGTCCCACACTCAACACTACCACACCGGGGCTCAGCCCAAGTTTTCATTTCTTAAAATGTGTACCAAACTTCAAAATATCTTATCTTATTCAACTACTTTACTATTATTTATAATTATTGGAAATTAAGCTACGTTTATATTTTTGAAATGGTAGTCTTGCATTTTAGGTTAAAATGGCTTTCTAAATTACTTAGAGCTAAAAATTACTACATACATTATAAAATAATTTTGGGTCCCTGACTTCTTGAAGGAAGCATATGTTATAAGAGCACAAAGGAACTGATATACAAGAATCAATTAGCTGGTTTAATTGATCTGTAAACTAGTTTCATACATCTGTTATTAATCAGACAAAATAGTATATTAATTACAAATGATATGAATAGTAACAAAATTACATTATTGAGTTAATGTAGTGATACATTAATATAATAGATCAGTGTCCAGATGTAAACTCATATTATCTATTACCAAGTGAATTTTACAAGATAAGCAAGTGTATACAATGTGCAAAGAATAGGCTTTCCAACAAATGGGGCCAAGACAAATGGATTTATGCTTGCAAAAGAGTAAAGTTGGAATCATATGTCAAAAGTCAAAACTCATACATGGAATAGAGTAGTCACAAGGGCTTAATGGTCATGTTTTTGGGCAATGGATTCTTGGTTTGACATCTAAATAACAGATGACAAAAAGGAGGACAAAGAGAAAGAAGTGGGACTTTATAAAAATTTAAAACAATTGTTTAGAATCAAAGGAACTGAACATGAAAATGAAGCAACAGTGAAAGGAAATATTTGATAACCATAAATCTGATGATTGTTTAATATCCACAACTTATTAATAATTCCTTCAATTAAAAGACAAAAAATTAACAAATGGGCAAACGCAATTATATTTTTATTCTAACATATACTACTGGCCAATTAGCACTTGGAATGATTTACCTGAATTATTTTCATAGAGAAGTGCAAATCAAAGCTATGATAGAATATCACTTCATCCTCATTCATTAGTATAATTACTCTTAGCAAAATGAAAAATAAGTGTTGGAGAAGCTGCAGATAGATTTTAAATACTTGAGCATTGCTGATGAGATTGTAAACTTTTGTAGCCCGTATGAAAAGATGTTTGTTTTTTTCCTGGGAAGGTTAACAAATCCCAAATACGTGAGAGGAGAGATTCAAATTTATGAGTACACTATTGTTAAGTGTCGTGTTATTCACAAAAGCAAACAGGACAAATCAAGTTGTTCAAAACCAAATGTGGTACAAGCAATGGGATATTATTCAGCCTGTGAGGGATAGGTCTTGTTTTAACTTGGCTGGACTGGGATTTTCCCTGATCAGCAGTATGTTTTCCACCATAAGTTCTAGGTCACAGTCTGATGGTGCCCCCTATTTGATGGTGCATGACCTATTTGACCTATTTGATTCACAGAGACTTTGCAGAGAGTTAACGCTCCTTTCTTCTGACCTGGATCCCGCAACTGGTCTTTTGGCACTTGGAGCTCACGCTAGGGTATTGCTTGTGCATGCTGGGGGCCAACTCTAGCCTGTCATAGCATTTGATCTGCCACTGTAGCTCTACCACTGCCTGCCTCTGATCTTCCAGCATCTGGGCTTCCCAGCCCAACAGCCACGTGAATCAGGAATAGGCTCCAGTATAATGCCTAACAACCACACAAGACTTGATCCCTTTGGCAACTGTATGAACCAGACTATATGAGATAAACAAGTGCATTCAGACAAAGGTTTATTAGTGGTTACAGATGCTGGGAGGCAGAGTGAACAGAATTATAAAGGGTCTTAAGTTTCTTTTGGAATGATGAATTTGGAAATAGTAATTATGGTGTGGTACAACATGGTAAATGTAATTAAGATCACTGAATTTTTCACTTAAGAGAGAATTGAAATGGTAAATTTTTAAATTTTTACAAAAAAATGTAGGTCAGTTTAGTTACTCCATGCTAAGGATAAATAGGTCATATTAAATATTTTATGAAACAAAAAGTTGTGTAGTAACAAACTATGTGGCAATTATGTACATGCTTAAAACACTATTGTATGGAAAATATATTTATATAATTGGGAATGATCATGATCATTATTGACTATGCTAAAGCATAAATCTGAAACATAGATTATTGTTCTTTAATTTAAGTATCTATATATTATTTCCTTCTGAGCATTTCTTTTTGGGATCAATTTTAACTTTCTTTGTAAAATACTGATTATTCCCTGCACATTTCGAGGCTTTTAGCAAAACCATTTATTTTGATACTTTTTGTAATTACAAAGATTTTTGATTTTTTGAAGTACAACTAAATCAAATTCTATGCAATCTTAATTCAATTATACATATATATTCACCCTGTGGGGTTATTTACAAGTAAATAAATATTTTTTGTTCAAGGTAAAGTCATAATAATTTATATTCATTCTTTTTTCTTTTAAGAATTTCACATTTTCCCCCAAGAAATATTTATTGATTGCAAAAGGAAAGAAAAAAGAAAAATTATCAGTTAATATAAAACAAAAACAACCACTACCACAGAAAGTGAATCTCCCATGCAAATCTTTCCATAGATCATCACTGTTCAGTTTGTGGCACATTTTTCCAAACATCCCCCCCCTGGTTTTTCCAAACATCCTCCCCTCCCCCCCATAACATAATATATGTTAGACCAGATAAACTGAATCATACTATAACCTGTCTGGAATTCTCTTTTTGCATAATTTAATGAGCATTTTCAAGGCCACATGTAAAAGTACTAGGCTCATGGCCAACAACAATTGTGAGGGGTCCCGGGACCACGGAGTGTTTCTCTCTGTTGTGCATAGGGTTGCAAGGGACCACAGTCAGCTCGATGGCCCCTAAGGACAACATGGGGGAAAAAAAGCCAACACAGTGCATAACTGCCATATAACAATGTACTCCGTTAAAGCTAAATTATTGGGTAAAAAAGTTATAGTCAAGATATTGTATGATTCCACATACATTGTATATATGTGTGCAAACATACATAGTATGCAAAAATCAAATTTCAGAAGAGTGTGCTAAAAAGAGAACATGGGAAATTCACTTACTGCTTAGATTTCTTTTCTTTTTAGATCATTTATTGTGGGGCTCTTATCACAATCCATATGTCAATTGTATCAAGCATATTTGTACATATGTCGCCATCATTCTTTTCTCAATATTTACTTTCTATTTGAGCCCTATAGTTTGTCAAGAGGTCACAAGGGTGGGAGGGAGGAGGGAGGGAAAAAGGAGGAGCTAATACCAAGGAATTAATCTTTAATATCTATGTTCTCAAAATAATTACCAAGAAAGCTACCGCAAAATCTTCCAAGCTGCAAAGCACTCTAAAACATTCTGAATGCCTTAGAAACCCAATGTCGTTTCCTTTCAGGATGAGTCCAGGCATGCTACCTGTGTACATCATGGCCCACCCTTCACTGTCCTCACAAGTGGCATTCGGTTTGAGTCCGTTATTGAAGTCAGTTGGCCCATGCACCTCATGCAGAGTTTTCCTCCTTTTTGCAACTGTGTTTTCTCAGAGGCTGGTCCCATCTGATAGCAAGTAGAATGTTTAGAATCAATCCTCTAAGCTATAATGAGAAATCCATAGAAACTCTATCTTAGCTTCAACAGGAGAGGCATTTTATTAGCAAGGGGAAATCAAATGAGCATAAAGCTGATTGTCAAAGTGGTGAGACAGTGATTGGTGTAAGATATGGAAGTCATAATCATTTTAATTTATCAATGCATAATAAGGACCGGAGGGAGGGAAAAAGAGGAACCAACACCAAGGACTCAAGTAGAAAGTAAATGTTCATGAAATAGGGATGACAACATATGTATCAATATGCTTGATACTGTTGATATGTGCATTGTTATAAGGCCTGTAAAGCTCCTCAGGCTTATAATCCCAGTTATATTATAGACATGTAGTCATACCTCTATTACACTGAAAACATAAACCATGTTATCATCTGTGATCAGTTCTTAAAATTGAAATCTATAAACTACATAGGTTTATCTTGCGCTACTATATTCGTCTTTTTTTGGGGGGGGGCATCACTGCCCTCTGGTGGGAGTGGGAGGCCCAGCCTTGCTCCTGGAGAGCTGCTGTTGGATTGGAACCACCAACCCAGTGGGCTGCAGTCCTGCACAGAACCACCTTGCCACCGGGGCTCAGCCCCTACATTAGTCTTTTATCTAAGGTAAAGAAATACTTTTTATAAAACATTATTATTCAAATTGAAATTATACCAGTGTTCTCAAATAATGCTAGACAATATCAGAAAGCTTCACAAACTTATAAATGTAAATTCCTTTTTAGACAAAAAGTGTTAGTCTTAGATGAAATTATGTTCATTATTTTATCTAAATGTCTAGAAAATAAGATTTTCAAATATATATGTTTTATATGTGCCAATAATAATGTATTAGTAATTAAAATATAATTATGTTTTATATTGATGTGATTGATGCTGTTTAATATTAATAGCATAATACATATGATAATATATATAACAATAACAATAAAATACATAATATACTCAACCGTTATTGCTATTGCGTAGTTTCAGCTCATAGCAACCAACAGGACTGTTGGATTTCTGAAACGAACTTGTTATGAAAGTACTAAGCTTCATCTTCCATCTGATATGAATATGTATATATATCCATAAGGTTCATATATTTGAGTTAATTATGTAATCTGAAATATCTGTTGCCTTCACTTTTTATTTCCGTTTGAGATTTATTTCTTGCGTAACACTTCTAAAACTATTTAACATGCAAACCTTCTCGTACACTCTATTTCCATTTATAAATGTAGTTTTGGTGGAAGTTAGCCCAATTTCCCAGATTTTTGCATGTTGATCAGAATGCAGATGTGTTTATGCAATTTCGTTATTTTCTCAAATTCTTTTACTTACTGCACAAACATTTGGCAAATTGAGAATTGGAATTTCTATTTAAGTGTGATATAGTTTTTAGTTCATTTTGTTGAATGTGCTAATTAAATACAAGTGACTGAGCATAATCTGGTAATGGCCATTACTATTTTAATACATATACACTATTAAGTATGAACCAAATACATCTGCTCTATCAAATATCTGTCTAACGGGGATGATAACACACCTCAAAGGATTGTTAAAAGGATCAAATATAACTAACTCTATGGCTCTATTTAATGATTTTCAAAGCAATGCTCAAGTTGTATGTTTAAATTTATAATATACTCATAAAATGCTATATTTTAACTTAACTTACATAAGAAATATTTTGGCATTTCAATCACTATCATGCTAAAATTAATCTATTCAAAATGATGAGGTGGAAAATTTGATTCTTAGACTATCTTGTACAAATTAAAAAATATATTCATTTTTTTTAATTTTCTAACCCAGCAATGAGCATTATGATACCGAAACGTAATTCTTTTCAAAATGAATGCTAGTTTCCTCTTTTAAATGAGGCGCTCTGATGGCGTAGTGGGTAATGAGCTCGCTTGCTCCCCTTCAGGTCTGCAGTTCAAATGCACCAGCTGTTCCTCTGGGGAAGCATGAGATCTGGGGCTCAAGAAATGATTCAGAAGCTCCAAAAGGCAGATCTGTCATTATTCTTCTGGGGTCACTTTAAGTCAGCATCGATTCCATGGGATTGAGTTTGCTATGTTTTGTTATTCACTTGAGTGGGTTCCTGGTGGTGCGGTGGCTTATGAGACGGGCGGCTAGTGTCCAGCTCAGCAGTCCAATGCTGCCAGTGACTCCTGGAGAAAGATGAGGTTTTTCTGCTCACAAGACAATTTGCAACCTCCAAAGCTCAAATGGACAATTCTACTTTGTGTTAGTCTGGGTAGACTAAAGAAACAAGTTCAGAGACACTTATATGTATATAAGAAAGAAGTTTATACACAAGAGCGATTGAATATTGAGAAAGTGTCCCAACCCTGTCCATATCAAATCCATAAGTTCAATATTAGCCCCTATGTCCAATATCAATCTATAAAGTCCTCTTTGGATTCAGGAAATACATGCAATGATCCAGAATGCAGGAGGATCGCAGGCCAGCGGGTTGGGAGTCTTGTGGATGGAATGTCATTGTAAGCATCTCAGCATGGGCAGGGGTCTCTCTGTGGCTTCTCCAGGTCCAGAGGTCTGGTTGCACCAGGGGTAGGTCCATTTGGTTTCTTCCAATCCCAGGGCATAGCACTAGGTCAGGTCTTGACAAGACTAGGTCTTGTCAGTGGAGCATCTCTCAAGTAGTGAGCAGAGAGAGAGAGAGAGAAAGAGAGAGAGTCTCTAGACTTGAAGGAGAAAATATGGGAATTCCCAGACTCCTCAAGAGAAGATTTTGCTCACACAGAGACGTCATTGACTATATCCTGATTGACAAGCTAGACTCCACCCCATGACCCTTAGTCCTCTCAAATCCCAAATTGACACCATATTATGTAACTACCAAACACTCTCCTTCAAGGGTACTGTGACCCAGAATCAACTCCATGACTGGCAGTTTTCATTGTTCAGTTTTTCTTTTAAATAAAATCTGAAAGTCAGGCAAATAAGATCAATTATCTACAAAACATTACATCCAGAGGAACTATTGAAAAAACTAAGGATTTTTAGTGAGTATATGGGAGAAAATATTTCAAAGATATCATAAAGAAAAGTCAATATACATATGCTGTGTGTCCACACTGGCCAGAAAAAATAATAGCAACTTTTGGTAGAAGAAGATAGTTTCTATTTGAATCTTAAAAATGTATATCGCCCACTTTACATATTGTGTTTGAATAACAAACATCTAGAATTCGTTCCAACACTTTTACAAACTATTTGTTTTAGGTCTAAGGGGGCTTTTATATTTCACATGTAGAGTTTGATGTGACTCACATGTATTCTGATGTGAGTCTAACATTACTAATATGTATTTCAAGATAATTAGGGTAGTTTTTGAAAAATTAAAACAATAAATTGTACAACCTTAGTTTAAAATGTACTCTGGCATTACATACATATAATTTATACAGGTACTTATATAATAACTTTTACATGATATAAGGAACAAACTGTGTTATGCTGAACATATTCTTCAAGCATGCATTTGATAGCTAGTACTTATATCAATTTTAAAGTAATGATATTGATTTTGAAAAATTAGGAAGTGAGAATGTAGATGAGATTCAATTTCAGTCAATGTTTTCCAAATGCTATTGATTCAATTCTGATTCAACACAGAACTATGCTTTACTTCAAACCAAATCAAATTCATTACCATCAAATCACTTCTGAATCATAGTAACCCTTTAGGACTGTCTCTTTAGACCTCCAAATGTACATATGTATGGAATTAGAAAATTTATTCTTTTCTGGTGGGATTTAACATCCAAGAGCCAATTGGCATAACCCACCAGATTCCTTTCAAATAGTTTTCAGTGGGCAAGTTTTCAGAAGCCAATTACCAAACATTTCTTCCAAGGCTCTTCTAGATAAACCCAAACCTACAACCTTTCAATCAGCAGTCAAGCCTGTCCATCATTTAAAGACAATGCCACTGCTAAAGACTATCGGAAGTTCCATGGACTCCCGAAAGAATCAACAATTCTGTCTTGGAAGAAGGACAGTCATTAGATGCTAGAATGGGGAGACTTCCTCTCACGTACTTTGGATACATCATAAGGGGAAATCAGTCTCTCCAAGAGTATCATCTTTGCTAAAGTAGCGGGCAGCAACGAATCAAAGGACCAGTTAGATTTCTGGAACGGGCAGTTCTTGACTTCACACGCTCAAAGATTTCATGCTGATGCACATTATGTGATTCAAATGAGATTTTATGAAGGACGGGACAAGTTTCAGGTTTTACAGTCTCAAAGGGGTACATGTGATTTCTGGAAAGCTGGCCAAGCGGTGCCAAAGCTGCACTGGGTTTCACAACCGGGCATGCACACCTATGTGGAAAAGAGCACTCACATGTGCAGGACTGAGGATGGTGAGGGGGCTACCAGGATGCTAGAAGTTCAAGAACCCTAGAAACTAAGTGGGCCAAGAGGCTGTGGGTGCTGAGTGGGCGCATGCGTGCCCCATGCAGGGGGACAAGACCCTCACCATCCACCTACCAGTGATCAGGAACAGGGTGAAAGAGTGTGAGACCTTTCCATCCAAACCTCTGGCTGGGGAGACATGATCGATGGTATTGGTAGACCCACTGGCTGAGTTAGGCCCACCTTTGTGATGTCATGATCCTAGGCCTATTTTGAGCACCCAGATACACTTCCCACCTGGCTTAGGGGCCTGAATATGAACATGCTCAGTTCTGGGTCTTCATAGGTGTTCAATGGTTGCCTGATGACTTTCCAACCTCTCCCATGGGGACCTTTACAGGTGGACAGCACTCTGGACCCTAAGCTAGCTGCCTAACAGACCCTTTGCAAGATGGGTTGCTATGCAACAGTGGGCACAAAACCTATGAAGACTTGTGAGGCTGGCTCAGGATTGGCCAGTGTTTCATTCTGTAATACCTAGAGTGACTGATGGGTTGCCCCAGTGGGGGGTTGGCCTACAGCTGAATGAGCACGTTGCGACGGCCTGTCCACAGAGAGGAGAGAGAGTGAGTGGTGGGGAGCGGGCTAGGTAGCCATCATTTGTAATTGGGCAGGGCTGGCAGTGGTGGTTCTGCTTTTTGCTCCTTCTGGTGCAGCTGTTTTATGATAATGGGCAGCAACAGATGCCGTCCTGCTGTCCAGAACTAGAAATGTACAAGTGCCAGGCTTGTCAGGAGCACTCTCTATGAGGCTCTCATCACAGGCTTCAGCTGGCAAAGCTAGTGCTTGCAGCAAGAGCCATGACAGGTGCTGTGCTGCCCCGTGTGAAGAGGAAAGTTCCACGGTGCTGGCGCTGGGCTGCATGTGAAGTCAAGAGAAAGCAGATGAAGAGGCCGATGGGGACTGGGAGCGGCCTCGGAACCCAACAGCCCTCTCCAATTATTAACAAACCACAGGAAAGCGGGTTCACCTGTGGGGCGGGGAAGGAAAGGTAATAAGAAAAATAACGGAAGCACCTTATAAGGCTGTGTATGCATAAGAAGGACTTCAAAGGGCTTCAAAGATGTCCACATGTTGAGATCTGATACTGTCTGAAAGGTAAACAGCACGGACATCTAAAATATCACACTGATGGGATTTTCATGTCCATTATATTTTAACATACAAATAAACCACCATATGCTTAAGAGCACCACAACACATTGCAGTTATTTGTAACAACTATTTTCT
Source organism: Nesogale talazaci (assembly GCA_004026705.1). NCBI lineage: Eukaryota > Metazoa > Chordata > Mammalia > Afrosoricida > Tenrecidae > Nesogale > Nesogale talazaci. The sequence continues at coordinate 20,182 of PVJH01005339.1, read as the reverse complement.
ATTGGTTCCTTTGGATAAATTTGGCAATAACCATCATAGCACCTTTCTAAAATAAAATAATAATGAGATCACTATTTTATTGAAATGTTTGGTTTCCTTCTTTTGCAAAAATTATGCCATAAAACTTAATCTTTTTTTAAAGTTAAAAAAATTTTTAAATGTGACACCATTGCCCTGGTGGGAGTAGGAAGTCCAGTCTTGCTCCTGGAGGACCTGGTGCTGGATTTGAACTGACAGCCCTGTGGACTGCAGTCCTGCACACAACCACTATGTCACCAGGGCTCAGCCTAAAACTTAATCTTTTATATATTACCTTTTAATGGATTTTTGTAGTTTCACTAGTATGAGTTTCTTTATTGAAGGTTGAAAATTATGACTTTTTCTATCAAAGCTACAACTTCAGATGCAATATATTTTTCTATTTTTATTCAAAGTAGCTATTGCTCTGTTTGAAAATATTACTCTTTTTTCCTCATCATAGCTAGACATTTTATTGCACTCAATAATTCTTTGATTTATTTTCTTAAGTATGGTTTATTGAATTTTCTACACAGGAGATTTTTGATCGCATCATTTTAGTAGCTTTATTTCCTATTTGTCTCTTTTCTAATTTTTTTTCCCCTCTCAGAACTTAGACATGTTCATTGTAATCAATGTGGCTGCATGGATTTTTATGGAACCCTCTAGTGTTGTGCTCTTCTGTTTCGAGAGCAGTGATGGATGCAGGTAGGTGCTGCACTTGCATGCTGTTATGCATGATGGACTGTCTGCTCTTCAGTTCTGAAAAGTATCTCTTTCAATGTGATCTTCTAATATATTTGTGTTCTTTCTTACTTCCGTGTTAGAGTAGAATAATTATTTAGCCTGACTAGTGCCTGCTTGGGTGAGATTGACTCCTATTTTTTTGTTTTATACTTGTTTTAGGGTTGGTTTCCAAGAAGCAGGGTTTCAAATGGTTAGTATTTGTTTGTTTGAACTCTAATGGATAAGGGAGTGAAGTAAACACACTTGCACAGATGTGTATTTTAGACAGCTATCACAGGTCTTGCCAGAGGGAAGGTTGCAGCACAGAAGTTATTCTGCCCAGTAGCAGGAGAGGACAACTTGCTGAGTTGCTGTGGCTATTCTGATTATGCCAGGGAGTAGGAGTAGCTCCTGACTTGAAGGAAGGGGCATAATGTCCTAGGCAGTTCAGTGCAGGGCAGCTTCTGTTAGCCAAGTGCCAAGGAGTAACCATGAGCAGGCGGCCGCTCCGAGGCATCAGCAAAGCATCCAGCAGCTGGGGGATGGGCATCCAAGCTCCATAAAGAACCTGAGTTTGGCATCAGTCACATCCTCTTGAAGTGACGTTCTCCCCTTTACATCTGCTTGCCCTCTCTGTGTGTAACCCCCTCTTCAGGGTCAGAACTGTAACTGATGTTGTTTGTCCAAGCACCCGCCTTACTTTTTCCTTCTTCCATTCATGATTCTCTTCCTACCTATGGGCCTCAATCCTCATTAGTGCCCCGAGCTTCTTATCAGACTAGCTGTACTCTGCTATTTGCAGTTAAAATGGTATAGGAAACCAAGAGACAGCCTAGTGCTCCATTTAGTGGCCATCTTAATCAAGCTCTCCAGAAATACTTCAATATAGATTACACATACAGAGAAAGAAAAAAAGGGGAACAGAAAGAAAAATGATGAAAAAGACAAACAGGCTGATTTGTTTTAAGTAATCATCTCACATGGTGTTGGAAGAAATCACAAAGTACAAATCCCATTGATTTGAAACCAGTGGTCTAGAAATACCAGAAAAGTAGCTATTTTAAAATCTTGAAATAGAATGCTCCCTTAGAAACTCTTGTATTCTGCTCTTACCACCACAGTGCCATTCACCTTCTTTCTAATCTCCATATGTAGCAGCATTGCTGACTCTTAATGATCAGGTTCCTTTATGTATTCAGAAGGACATGTCCTTTCTTGGTTGGCTAGTCTGTGCTTTAAGAGTCTCAGGTGAATGAGTGGAATCTTAAGATTGGGCTGGGTAGAAATTTAGTTGGATACTTACATTGACTTTAATAGATGAAGGCTGTAACATGCGACCAGAGCTTCTAAAATCCGAGTGCAGCATCCACAATTTCCCAAGGTACATATTCTCCTCTGGACTGGATGTAACATAGTGACAATTCTACTTTAAATTTTAATCAGTTTTCTGTATCAGGGTCATCTACTCTTATAAACCCCACAAACTTACCTTTTGGTCCAAATTTAGCCATGCATTATATCTTTTTTTTTTTTGCCACCACCGCCACCTCCCCATGCATTATATCTTGATGTATGCAACTTTCTGGTTGTGCTCTATAAAATTTATAAATTATTAGTGATCATAGATTTATTTGCATATCTATGGAAGAAAGTTTCAAGTAGTCCATGGAAAAATTTAATTATATTTTAATTCCATTTTACCACAACTTCTTTGAAGTCTCTCTCTCTATATATATGTGTGTGTATATACACACACATGCATACATACATACACACAAAGAGTACTTAAAAGGTTTGTGGAAAATGGAATTAATAAAAAACAAAAAAATTCGACAAATGTTAAAGACGCCCCCCCCCCGGTGTGTGCATACATATATATTGGAATTTTCATCATTATTGAGTTATTGAGTTTATTCATTCCAACCTTATGGTGATTTTAAAAAAGGGGGGATACATCATATAGCATTCCAGATCACCCATGCGCGGGCTCATTACCAACATGCCATGTTGCATCTTGCCTTTATCATCTCTGAATATTAGATTTCTCTACATTTTATTCTCTAGATTTGACTAGATTTCCATGACAGTTTGTCTTATTTTTATATAGGTACCCCAAATAAAGTGTCACACAAACACTGATCTCCAGGGTCAGGAACATTCAAGGTTGAAATGTCAGTACAGCGCTAAGAACATTGTTTTTGGGGATTCCAAATAGATAATTTTGATTGTCTCAAATAACACAGTGATTATGGAATCTTAGTAGGAATGATTTTTAGAATATTAAGAGTTGTACTGGTGGAAAGAGTAAATTTTGCTTCAGAGAATCATTTTTTCACCACAAAAGCACCTCTTCATTCTTTGAAAGGATTCAGGACTAATTTATGAGATATGTACTGGGAAACGTACCATATCTATCTTACAGCCAAAATCTTACCCCGCACATGCTTTTTTGTTTCCACAACATAAAGAACATTTAAGAAACATGGTTAGAAACCCTGAAGGAAACTCAAATTACCATTTTGATGTGGTGAAAATGGAAGAGGGCAGAATTCAGGGGCAGGTAGAATGATGGAAGCATCACTTTCAGAGGCACATAGACATATGTTGAAAAGCAATAGCTTCAAATTTGATGGATTTTGTATATAAATGTCTATGATATTGTAATAATACCTTTAGACTAGCCCTTAGATGATTTTCATTGTGGAAAATAAACATCATTTATCTTTTGAGGGGCTTGAGATAATGTTTTCTTGCATTGAGTTTAAATTAGATAGACGATTCACTAAACAATTTAAATATTGTTCCTGTTTTTTAGAGTTTATAGTTAAAATGTGTGTCACTTGATCACTATTGCGATATTAAAGAGTGCTCATTTAAAATTAGATCTTTATGAGAAGCTATCTCCCCAGTTGTGGGGAGCCAGTCTCAGAAATGATTAATCATGGACAAGACAAGATGGTAGCGTCTGAGGAGCTGGAGAAGCCACATGGCTTGGCCCTGATGGAGCCAAACCTCTGAAGCTGGGGAGGCCATGTGGAGACCCCTGCCAGTGATGAGTTACTTCTGCCACCACTGGATGCTGTTGATCAACCCTGAGTCCTAGAAGTGAGGAGCCATGGGGAGACCCCTGCCAGTGCCGGGACTCTGAACCCACTGACCTGTGACTTCGTGAGTCGGAAAGAGATATTACAGACTGGTATTGGGCAGATAGGCTAATATCAGACTTATGACTTTCAACTGGACTGGGTTGGGATGCTTTCTCAGTGTTCCATTCCTTTTGTATATAAAGCTTTCCTTATATTAAAAAAAAAAAAACCCAAACAAATAGATCTTTAGCTGAGCCCTGGTTGCACAGTGGTTGTGTGTGGGATTGCGACACAGGTTTGATGGTTCAAATACAGCAGCAGCTCTCCAGGAACAAGGCTAGGCTTCCTACTACCACCAGGGCAGTGATGCGTAAATAAAAAAAAGTAAAATTAGATCTTTAAAAGCAGGAGGTTTGCATAAAAAGAGCTGATGATAATGCTTTCATTTCTACTTCTCCTTGATGTTTGATAAATTCTATATTACATATGAGTACTACAAATTTAATGATAAATATTTGCTATATGTTAAATATGATTTTATAATATTTCACTCCTTGATTCATTAAAGTAGTGCCTTTTTCTTGATTCATATTTTTTGATTCACATTTTTTAAAGATATTATGTATTGGCATCTCATTCATTGTAAAGTATGTGAAGATATCTCTTGAAGTAATACCGTCTGTGAATATATAGAGATATAGAGATAGAAATATTTAGTTAATAGAGATATAATTCAAGTTTATTCATTAACTATGAAAGACAATGATTCAAAGATTGAAGTATTCTACCAACACTTTTAGTCCAAAATTGATCATACATGCCATAAAAATGGATTGAAATTATGGGTGACTAGAATTCCAAAGTTGGTAGCAAAGAGAAAGGATAAAAAATTGAAAAAATATGGACTTGGTGATAGAAACTATGCTGAAGATCACAAGATAGTGTTTTGCAAGACCAATCACTTCTTTGTTGCAAATATATTTTTTAAACACATAAATGACAACAATACCAGTGAACCTCCCCAAATTGAATACCCAGGATTCTAATTCACAGCATCTATGGGAAGACACCATTAGGAAGCTCAGTATCATCAGCCAAACAAGTCTAGGATCCAGTTTTAGAACAGCCCACCAATGGTTCATATTTCCATTCAGGTTTAAGGGGAAGAAAAGTAAATAAATCATCAAGAGCTAAAAAATACAACCTTGAGAGCATCCCACCTCAATTTAGAGATGAACTCAATAACAAATTTAATTAATTAATCACTAATTGTCAAATACCATACAAGTTGTGGGGTGACATCAAGTGTAGCCTTTAAGAAGAAAACAAAATGACATGCATAAAAAGATAGGATGACAGAAAGACCAATATGGATGTAAGAAAAGACTGATTTATTTTCATTTTTCTTCCTTTGAGCATGGAGTAGCTAAAGTATATGGAAGCAATGATGAAATAAAATAACTGAACATAAACATTTTGCTCTCCATTTTATTCAACCTCTACAACCCTAAGAAACTAATAATCCACTTACTGTGTCTGTAGATTTATCCATATGAATTTTATATAAAGAAAAAAAATTCAAATAGACAAAAAACCCCATGCCAAATAACAATAGTAAAAGAAACATTAGAATCTTAATTGAGCAATACAAAATGGCTCAAAAGTGAGGATAAATGGTATGATATTATATTTAAACCCAGCTACATCTGTATTAATCTGCTTTTTTAATGCACTTTGTCTGAGAGTAGAACTATTCATGTCCCTGGTCAATGATCAGAGGGAATTTATGGGTGATTTAATGCACTTGGGGACCATGCAAATACTGGACGGTTCTATGGACAACATATTGAATAATGGAAGAATATGGATTAAAATGAAAAGAAGATGGAAGAATGCACCGAACTACTGTTTCAAAACAAATGAGTTGACATCCAACCATTCCAAGAAGAAGTAAATAATGAAGAATTGACGATATTAAAGGAAGAAGCCCAACCTGGACTAAAAACATTAGCAACAAACAAGACTCCAAGAAATGATGGAATATGGAAATGTTTCAACAAACTGATGAATAACCAATGTGAAGACACGTGGAAGCTATCTGGTCCACCTATTGCAAGAGATTCATATTGGCACCCATTCCAAATTAAGATGATCAAAATGTGCAGGAATTATTCAATAATATTATTAAGATTATTCTCAAGTATAATTTTATTGATGATAATTAGAAGACATATGCAGTAGTACACTAACAAGAAATTTATAGAACTTGAATCTATACAGAAGAAATTATGGAATGAGGTATATCTGCTTAATTATGGAATGAGGTATATCTGCTTAAAATAAATGACTGAGAGGAAAGGGTATAAGAAATATGTTTCCCTGTGTTATATTGATTATGCAAAGTGATTAGACTATGTGTCTCATAACAAACTATAGGCAACATTATGAATAATGGAGATTATAAACCACTTAATTATGTTTTGTGGAATCTGTTCAGAGATATTGAGTCAGTTGCTTGAATATAAACAAAGGATGTTGCACCAAGGCTGTATTCTTTCATGGTATTTATCCCATCTGTACACTGAGCAAATAATCCAAAATGCTGGACTCTCTTATCTGAAGAAGAATGAGGCATCAAGATTGGCAGAATTCTCATTAACAATCTTCAATGTGCTGATTGCATCATCTTGTTTACTTAAAATGGACTCGAGTCATTCCCCGATGAAGATCAAATACAACAATCTTCAATATGGATTACAACTGAGTATAACCAAAACCAAAAGAATGACAACTGGATAAATAAAGAACAGCAGAGTAAATGGAGAAAAGGTAGAAGTTGTCATGGATTTCATTTTCCTTACATGTACAAGCAGTGCTAATGAAAGGAGGAGTCAAACAATTGATATACTGCACTGAGCAAATGTGCTAGTAAGACCTCTTTAAAGTACTAAAGAACAAGGATATCATTGTGAGGACTACGATCCTTCTGATTCAAGGTATTTTCAGTCACCACATTGGGATGTGAAGGATGAATTCTGAATAATGAAGACCAAAGGAAAATGGATGCATCTGAATTAGAGTGCTGGTTAAGAATATTGAAAGTACCACGGGCTGTCAAAAGAACAAACAAGTCCTGGAAGACATACAGCCAGCACGCTACTTGGAAGTGAAGATGTAAAGACTTCATCTTATGAACTTTGAACATGCTATCAAGAGAGACCAGTCACTGGAAAATGACATCATGGTTGGTAATCTAGAAGGGCAGAGAAGAAGAGGAAGTCTCTACAAGATGGATTGGCACAGTGACTGAAATGCACCAGGCACCCAGAGGTTGATGAACCTGATGAAGGGTCCAGATTTAACAAAAGACAAGCAAAGATTTTCATATGAAGAAATAAATAACCCACCAAGACATATCCTTAATTCTGACCTGTAGTGATCTCAGGGGCAGGATGGAACTGCCCCTGTGAGTTTTAAGACTGTAAATATAGTAATAGAATGACCACCACCCTGCCCTTCCCTTTCCCCTTCAAAGTAGCTGGTGGATTCGAACTGTTGATTAGAAACTCGACTCACAATCCAGGACACTAACTGGGCTCTTTCACTCAAATTAGGGCTAAGAGAATTTCCTTTCAATTGCTTGTATCAAGGCTTTGATCAGAGCATGAGTGTTGCGTCAGGACCTAATGTCAACTGATTCGCTGGTCATAGTAGATTCCACTATGCATGAGATTACATTGTGTGTGGTCTCATTCCAGCGGACCACTAGCTCTTAAAAGGCTAGTTTTAAGAGAATATTTAATCAACCAAGATAATACAAGACCTATCACAGCTCTCAAGACAGTTCTGATTTCTAGTGCCCCATGTCCAAAGGAACCACTGTCCTATGCTCTCCTTGCCCCTTAGCTACTCTTTGGGCTCATTGTCATCACTGACTCAATCCATGGCAGTTAGGGCCTTCCTCCTTTTACTATGAGCTTTACCAAAGACGTCCTTCCAGAGATTGGTCTCTCTTGATAAATTGTACAAGGTATATGAGATGAAATCACATGATGATGTACAAAGGCTGTGTTTCTTGCAAGACAGATTTGTTTATTCTTCTCACAGTTCATGACACTGTAAATATTCTCCATTACCACAGTAATTCAAATGCATAATTTCTTTAATCATCTTCCTTACTCATTATCTAACTTTAATATGCATATGAAACATTGGAAAATACCATGGCTTGGGCCAATGACATCTTATTAATATTATTACATGTAACTTTATTTATATATTTTGCCTGGCAGATCTGTGTCTTAAAGTAAGTTTATCTTTGAATTACATTTGTGCAATTAGGTTTGCATATTTCATATGCACTAAGTGACATATTCATTATCTTTCCTCAAAAGTTTGCATTTGTAGCAATAGGATAAAATCTAATATTTGATGTAGTTTTTTTTGCATTCATTATATACATTCAGCAATCAATAAAAGATACTGAGGTAAAAGGTGAGACGAAAACTAGCAATTATGGTTAAGGTTCTGTTTCACCTAAGGTAGGCCATGATTTTCAATGGTTGGACGATTACATAAGGATGTAATTTGTCTGCTATATAATGATGTGATTTGGCAGGTATGATTTAGTCTCATTCCATTTTGTGATTTCATGTGTCCATCCTTCTTGTTTGCATAATGGCTATGTTTCTGTAATAACTCAGTCTTTGGAAACTTGAGAAATAAGTTGTGTTTTTATAAAAGCAATATGGAAGTCAATAAGTATGTTGATAGACAAAATTCCATTTTGTGAGCATCAAGTTCAAGTGCATGCACCCAACTAACTACCAGCTAGATCCTTAGATAGAACATTTCCAGTGCTCAGAATCACCACATTTCATCTTCAAGAAAACACGTATGCCTTATTAGAACATAACTCATTTACAACATAATTAGATAGTTTGCTGAATCTAAATCACTTTGTTTTTACATTTAGTTTCATCTTTTGTTTCTATTTGTTATCGGTTTGGGGGTTTTTGCTAGCCGTTTTTTCCTTTTGCTACATGTTTTATATTAACAATACTTTTGTTTTCCCCAGTGAAAGGAATCCATCCTGTTTTTATTATATTTTAAAAGATTGCTTTATATTTTTGAAAATGTTACCTGAGCCCATATTTCTAAAAAGAATCAAATTTAAGTTATATATAATGACTTTTGACTCCTTTCTGGATAAGTTAAGGAATTTAGCATCCCTTCACATTCCTCATTCTCCTATTTCCTGACATTAAGAATATAAAGATCATTCCCCCAGGAGTCCTAAGAATGAGGACACTCCATAATATAATGTACAATATCCTCAAGGAAACGCCATTAAAGTGGAAAACAGATATGGACATTATGTTGCTGTTTCTTCTATTGTCTTTAAAAATAAGACAAGTCAAAGGGAAATTAAAAAAATCATAACTTCAGGCAATTTATATCGAAGCACAAGGTGTGCCTTTCTAACTTGGATAATGACTGATTGCTGCTTATTGGGTTCATGGACCACCTCTCTGTTATCTGTTTGATTAACTCTTTGTGATCCCAAAATAGAAAAAGCAAAATAACCCATAAAGTGGATGTTTGCTACAAAAATTATGCTGTATTTTATTTAAGAGTGCACCATAGACTGCATAAGTAAAAGAACCTGGCAAGTAAAAAGAAATAATAATTAAAGTCAACACTGAAGGTTACTTAGTAGAATGGAAGGATTACAATCATTCGAAGGGAGATTACACAGATATACTATTTCTCATCTCAGTTTAATAGCTATTACATAGCAGTGAACTTGTACTGCCTGAAAATGGAGTTCCTGAGTTATAATATTAGTATAGGGAATCATTTTTCAATTCAAAGCTGAGCACAATGGAAGTGTATTTAGGGGAAATTGTGAATCTCCTGAAAACAAATAAATTGAAACTGTTATCTCTGCAAATAGTAGTGAATCAAGAAAGTAAAAAGAGTTTATTTGACTCAATCTCTAGATTTCAATATGCACTAATTTCACTAAGGAGCATTGGTGACTTCCTGGTAATGCCACTTGGCTGTTCACCCCAAGGTCAGCTGTGGGACACCACAGGACGCTCCATGGGAGAAAGATGAAAGTGTCTACTCCTGTAAATGTTACAATCTCAGGAGCCCAGAGGCACGACTCTACCCTTTCCTATGTGGTCAATAGGAGGAAGAATCGATTCAAGGACAGGGAATTTGTTTTTTTTTTTCTTTTTTTGCTGTTAATTTCTACTACAAATATATTAATACATAGTTCATACATAAATTTTAAAAATAAGTTTAACTTATAAAGTTTAAGATTTATACAAAAGTTTGAAATGGTCTAGTTTGCACTTACTGTTTTTCAAAGCATCAGCTTCTAATGACACCACGTAAGTGATATAATTTTACAAGACCAATGCCTTGTACATAGAAAATACCATTTTATAAGAACACAAAAGGGGACTATACACATGGAGTCCTCCAGATGGAATACCCAGAAATCAAATTGACTCTGTCTACAAAGATGAAGCAGAGATTCTGTGTCCGCAACTAAAGCTAGTCCAAAGAACTGCTGTGGAACAGACCATCAATTGTTTAATTGAGGTTGAAATCAAGAAAATGAAAACTAGTCCATGGGATCCAAAATATGACCTCAAGTCTAAACTGCTTGAATATTGAAAGCAGCTCAAGAACATATTTGATGCACTAACAAGGAATGAGAGAAGACCTAATGAACTCTAGGATATCATCGAAAGCCTCATACACAAAGAAAGCAAAAGATCAGTCCAAAGACAAGAAAGAAAATATCAAAGTGGATGTCAGAAGAAACTCTGAATCTTGCTCTGAATCATAGATTAGCAAGTTAAGTGGAAGAAATGATGAAGTCAAAGAGCTAATCAGAAAAATTTCAACAAAGATTCAATTGATGTATCAGCACTATCACCACGCCTGGCCTGTCTTCTCTTCCCTTTCTCTGTAAATCCAGTTCCCCTGCTTCTCTCTATCTCTTTCTCTCTTTCATCTCTGACCCATCTTTACATGTATTTTATACAATAGACTAAATTAATAATCCCTTTCTTAAGCTAAAATAAGAGGTCACCAATGATATTCAAGCTATGATATATACAGACCATAGTGATCTCAGTTTTGATTTCTGCATAATCCTATCAGATGACTCAGACCTGGAAAAACATGACTCCTAAAGTTGACAGCACTTGTTCTCCCACTAGAATGATCTATCTGGATATTAGTGGGGTTTTTTTTTTGGGGGGGGGGCGGCGCATCACTGTCCCCTGGTGGGAGTGGGAGGCCCAGTCTTGCTCCTGGAGAGTTACTGCTGGCTTTGAACCGCCAACCCTGTGGGCCGTAGTCCCACACACAACCACTACGCCACCAGGGCTCAGTCCCTGGATATTAGTTTTATCCATCGTTTTATACTCATAAGCTCTATCTGAGTTGGTGTTAACACTGATTCCATCCTGAACATCTAAACCATGCCAATTTAATGACCATACAATTCAATTCATGACCACACAATTCAATTCATAGAATTAACTAAGGATAAATATATAAATAGAAAGATAGATATAGATAAATAGGTAGATTAGGCACACTATGCATTTTATGATCTTTATCATGATTATGTATTCTTGGGAAGAAAACAATTCTCAAAACATTATAGTAATGGTACTTCCATCAACATAATTTATCATCATATATATTAATCTTGAACACCTGGATGAAGTTATTTATGCCAGGTTTCTCTACTGAATAGTTTCTATTTTCCCAAACTTATTAACTATAATCTTTGGAAGAAGTCACTATACATTGCTTGCAAATTTTCTCCCTGGAAGATTTGTCTCTTCTCTCCCAAGTTTTAAAATTGACTATGTCATACATGTGTATGTTCCTTCATTGTTGTTAAGTGCCAGCGAGTTTGTTCAAGCTCCTAATGGTCATGTACAGGAGAGCACCATTTCACAATTGTTTGGTTTGAGTTCCCTGTGGCAGCCCATGTGTTGAATTTTGTACTCATAATCTACGACAACTTTACTTCTTTTGTTCCTCAAATTGTTGCAGATTTGTCATTCCTATTAGACACCATCAAGTCCCTTCTGAATCATAGCTACCCTATGAACCACAGAAGCACACACTGGACAGGTCCTGTGCTAGTCTCACAATTGTTCTTAGGTTTGAGCTTATCCTTTCAAGTACTCTGTTAATTCTTAACGGAGGTCTTACTTTTTTTCACTTCCCATTTCCATTACCAAGCATCACGTCTTTCTCTGGGGCCTGGTTCCACTGACAAAATTACCAAAGTGTATAAGATGAAGTCCCTCTGCCCTTGCCTTGAGAGCATGCTGGTGCTACTTCTTTCATGACAGATTTGTTTGTTCCCTTGGAATTCCATTTTAGTATTTTAGTATTACTAAAATTAGTATTTTAGTATTTTAGTATTACTCACCAACATGATTATTCAAATGCACCATTGTTCTTCAAGTTTCCATGTCCAATACTCAACTTTTATATGCATATGAGGAAATTGAAAATACCATGACTTGAATCAGGTGTAAATTAGTCCTCAAAGTAAAGTCCTTGCTTTCCAACATTTTAAAGAGGTCTTGGCTGAGCCCCGATGGTGTGTGATTGAGTGTGGGACTACGGCCCATTGGCTTGGCGGTTCAAATCCAGGAGTAGCTCTCCGGGAGCAAGGCTGGGTAGCTCCCACGACCACAAGAGGGCAGTAATGCACCCCGCCCCCCAAAAAAGAGGTCCTGTGCACTGGATTTACCAGATGTAATGCATCATTTGATGTCTTGGCTAATGATTCTATGAGCCCTAATTGTGGATCCAAGCAATACAAAATCCTTGACTGGTTCAAATTTTTCTCCATGGACCATGATATTTCCTACTGTCTCTGTTATGAAAATAATGGTCATATGTACATTGCACCATAATCTATACTGAAGGGTGCATTTCTTGATCGTCATCAGCAAGAGCTTCAAGTCCTCCTCATTTTCAGCAAGCAAAGCTACAAAATTGTGCCATCTGCATATCGAAGGCTGTTAATAAGCTTTTTTTCCCTTCCAATTCTGATATTGCATTCTTCTCCATATAATCCAGTTTCTCTGATCATTTGCTCATTTTCAGCTTTAGGGCCTGATTTCTTTGATTTCTGCAAAGTTTTGATAGCTACATATTATGTTAGTCCAGGTAGACTAGAGAAACAAATTCATAGACATGCATATGGATATAAGAAAAAGGCTTATATACAAGAGGAATGGGACACTGGGAAAGCATCCCAGACCAGTCCAGTTCAAAGCCATAAGTCCGATATTAGACCATATGCCCGATATCAGTCTATAATGTTTCCTTCTGTCTCATGAAGTCAAAGGCCAGTGGGTGCAGAGTCCTGGCACTGACAGGGTTCTCCCCATGGCTCCTCGCTTTCAGGGCTCAGGGTCCATCAACAACATCCAGTGGTGGTAGAAGCAACTCAGCACTGGCAAGCATCTCCATGTGGCTTCTTCCACTTCAGAGGTCTGGTTCCATCATGGTAAGGCCGTGTGACTTCTCCTCCAGCAACTCCAGCTCCTTCAGTTCCTTGGATGCTGCCATCTTCTCTTGTCTGTAATGCATCGTCTCTGAGACTAACTTCCAACAACTGGGGAGACAGCTTCTCATCTCCATGAGGGAAATATGAGATTTCCCAGAAGTCTCAGGAGAAATCCATGCCGACACGGAGGCCACATTGGCTATTCAATGGCTATCTCCAGATTAATAGGCTACACTTCACCCCTACATCTCAATCATAAAGTTGACATATAGAATACATAGCTACCACACATATATATGTATTTTAAATTATGTTTGCTGTTTCCTTATATAAATTAGAAAATTAAAAATTAATGTTATAAATTTGAAGTCTTAGTCTTAAAATGAATCATTTCTCCAACTTGCCTGGGTCCTTTTATTGAGAGTGATAGTAAAAATTGATATCTAGTGCTGCTACAACAGAAATATCACAATTACACATCCTTAGCAAACATAAATTTATTTCCTTACAGTCTGGAAAGCCAAAAGTCCAAATGTATAAAACCAGTCTCAGGAGAAAATGTTGCTATTTTATTGGGTTAAGTCTTGGAGGAGGGTCACTGATCCTTTGTTGATATCAGGAAGCCTGGCGTTCCCTCTAGATTTTCATAAGATTTGGCATCAACCTTTCCCTTATCAAAGAGGTTCCCCGTTCAGAGACATAGTTAGATATTTGAAGCAATTCTGAGGGCAGAGGCAACAAGTCATGGGTTCAAAAGACATGATAAACTTTCAGGTCTTCTTCCTCGATGGTAGTAGATTCCTCTTATTGTGATTTTTCTCTCATCTTTAATCTCTAATAAGATCACAGGTGTTGCAAGCAACATGACAAAGAAATTCTTCTTCTCTGTGATCAGAATAGTGACATGATTAATGCTGTTGCATCTCCCCCTAAGACCTCGTACAAGTAATTGATTAAACAAATCTGATATGATTGTAGAACATTATATATGACTGTTAAATTCCTGAGAATCATAGTACAACCAAACTGACATGGGGTGGGGGACACAATTCAATCAATGACAGAAATCATGGTTTACAGTTACGTGTGCTCATAACTATGGAGCTCTAGGTAATATAGGAAAGCATACACATACACAAAAACACATACATGCATGCACATGCATGTAAACAAATATACACACATCTACAACTACATATATAAGCACATACTTGTATACTATACACACATGTATGTGTATGTTGATTTATTTATGTATATACCTGTTAAATTACTTTTTGATTAATAAAAAATAGATACAAGTTTTGATGAACATTGTTTAAACAATAATAATGAGATTTTCACTTTAACCTGACATATGAAGGACTTAAACATCACTATTGTCTATATTCAAGAAAACATTAAGTATCTGAAAATTAACTTTTTAAAAAAACTTAGATAATTCAAATCACAGCGCAAACTACCATTCTGAAATTGAGAGACAGTCACAAACTACCACAATATTTGAGATCTGTTATTAAGATTTGCAGAAATGCTTTGATTTTAAACTATTAGAAATATTTATTTGGCAATGTGAAAAAATAATTTTGAAGAATCATTGGAGAAATCATAATTTGATTAGATATCGGTGTGTGTCAGAAAGGATTCTCTAGAGAAATAAAACCAGGACACTAGTGATTCTCTTTATATATCTATATATAGAGAAGGGTATATAAAATAAGAAAGAAAGAGTTAATTAATCTATAAAGCAGTATAAATTGCTAAGTGCAACTCACTTGTGTGAGACAGCTAGAAGACTGGCCGACCTTCAAGTCTCTGTAGAGAAATTCAGGCTATCTGGTCACAGGCAGCAAACAGCAAAGCAGGTCACCAAAAGTCAGCCAGGTGAGAGTCCAATAGTCCCCAGCTCAAGAGATGTATATCCCAGGAGCATGGCAAAGCAGGGCTTGAAGGAACCTCAACTCACAGCTCCACAGTCCACCATTAGGTACCCCATGGGTAATGCTGCTTGGAGGTCAAGGCACAGAATGAACAAAGCAGCTAGCTGGTCTGAAGATCCAAAAGCAAGAGAGAGGGCAGGACTGGCCAAGCCCTTCCTATCTCTGTCCTTCAATTCATCCTGTATATTCACTGGTCGTGCTGTCACAACAGACCCACCAATCTTCTGTGGCCATGTTGGCATAACAAACCTACCCATCACACAGTGAATTTGCATTTTTGATTTAAATGTGGGTGGACTGGCGTGACAGTGAGATCTCCTAGGAGTCAAGTTCACTTTTTCAAGTGCTTTATCTTCAGAAATTCAACTAGATCACCTCAGAGTGAAAAGTCTGATAAACGATTCCTTTAAATGTTGCCTCCACTAACCCTGCCTGCACTGTGATGTCACAGCTTTCTGTCTGCTGTATCTGGAAAGTTCACCACACATGGCTCCAAAGCACACACTCAACTCCTGGTTCTTCCTTCTCCAAAACTGTACAATCCCACTGTTCCCGTTTATGTCATGCCAATTTTATATCCATAAAGATAGCAAACTTGATCAATTCCATCATTAGATTTGTTTTAGCATTCATAATTAACCTTGTTAATAATCAATTAACCAAAGTTTCCTATAACTTTATCATATCTCTTCCAATTTTTCTTGCAAGATCCATAATAGAAAAAAATTGTTAGAAACTTTCTGACTAAAAGAGCCATTATAAGTAATTCACTATACTACAATAGCATAAGTATAATTGGTATAAACTATGGCAATGATTCAGGATAGGAAGAGAGGACTTGACAAAATTTTAAATTACCTACCCATTATTTACAAGTGATGTGACATACTGTTATTAAAGATACATTTATATTAGCCAAAATTGCATCTTTTAAATTCCAACACAATGCTTAAAATGTAAAACCAAGCTATAATTGATATAAAATGTCTAGATAACATTGAAGGCAGCAAAAGAGGAGAAAACAAAAAATCAGCATGAAACAAGAGACAAGAGTAACCACAAGAGACATTAATCCAGCCACATAAATAATTAATTTAATCATAAATGACTGAAATACGACAATTAAAGGATTAAGTTTGTCAGAATGATTTAAAGCATCATCAAAGGCATAACAAAAGAATACAAGGAAAGAAATAAACCTAATTCTATGTAAGAAGCTCACATTTCATATACAGGTAAACAGTTACAGTTAAGGTATGGAGAAGGATACAAAATAATAATACTTATGAAAAGAAGAGTGACATCTTCTCTATTAATTATAAACAATTAGGCTTCAGAGCAAAGAATATTATCAAGTAAACAGATGGATGCTACATAATAAAATGAAAATATTTTCTAAGAATATAAAATAGTTCTAAATTTTTTCATACCTAATTATCCTATTTCAAATATATCATGTAGAAAATGTTATAACAATATGAAGGATAAATTGAAAGCCATTATTATACTGATAGTTCAAGGAGGCAGACCATCATTGATGATATAGATGACCAGAAGAGCACATTCTTTTCTTTTTTTTTTGGCATTACTGCCCTCTGGTAGTCGTGGAAGCTACCCAGCCTTGCTGCTGCTGGATTTGAACCGCCAAGCCAGTGGGCCGCAGTCCCGCACTCAACCACTGTGCCACCAGGGCCCCCTCAAGAAGAGCATATTCAATTTACTTGTACTAATTGGCTTTCACAGATTAGCCAAATTATCAGCAGTATAATAGAGTTCTTCTCAAGATTATACCAAAAATGTACAAAACAGACCATATTTTAAATGAAACATACTCCAGAAAGTTGATAAGCATAAAATATTATTAAGTATATTTTCAAATGACAAAGAACTATCACCAAATAATTAGAGATTAGGCAATAGATTTCTAAGTAGTAAATGCATGGAAAGAGGCCTTAATATATACTAAAGTATGTATTTTGAATTAAATGAAAATATAGCTCTTTAAAATTTCTAAAATCTTGAAAAAGAAACATATTTTGGAAGCAATACTATATCGGAAAATGTGCCCAATAATGTACGATATTTCTTTCAGAAACACAATAGAGAAAAATGATTTAAGACTAAAGGAAAAATAATAAAATAAATAATTATAATTAAACCTGAAATCAATATGATTGATAACAAGTAAAAGAAAATAAATGAAACTGAAAACTATTTGAAAATTTAGTAATATTTGTAACTCTCAATCCATGTTCACATGGCAGATGATGGTAGGAGATCCATATTAAAAATAGCATAAATGATTCCAGGACTATTGAAGGGAAAGTAAAGGATTGCTATGCCCAATTTTCTGCACAGATATAATAATTTGGAAAAAACAAGACAATGCATTGAAAGTCATGAACTACACAATGCTCACTGTATTAGTTTTCAAGGGCTGTCATTGTGTACCACAAAACAAGTTGTTTGAATAGATATATTGATTGCTTCAGTTATAAAGTCCAGAAATCAATGCCTAGCGTTGCTACAGAGTCAATCTTTCTACATATTTCTAAGAGAATAGTTCTTTCTGGGTTTCTAGCTTCTGGTGGTTTTAGGTGAAGCTTGGTTTTTGGCAGCATGATTCCAGTCTCTGGGCCATCTGCCTATACTTCTTACCCTTCTATTTGTATTCATGTTTCTTATTTTTCTCCACTAATTAGATTCATATAAAATTGGGTTAACACTGTTCCATTATAATCTAAATAATTGCATAGTTGTATGTGCAATGACTCCTTTCATATCACAAGAACCTGAGATTAGAAATTAAAAAATAGGAAGGGAGAACAGGGGAAGAAGGGAAAGGATTCAAAAGCCAGTATCAAGGGCTCGAGGGAAAAGGCGGATGACTGGAGAATGCTAACAGCAGCGGACATGTGAAGGTGCTTGGCACAGTATGCTTATGTATTGTGAAAAATGATGTATGAGTCCCTAATAAAATTATTTTTAATAATTCACAATTCAACTCATAATAAAGTCTTCAAGAATGCATGCTTATTTTTTTCATGTTTAATTATTTTATTGAGGGCTCATACATCATTTCTCATAATACATAAATACATATATTGTGTCACGCTTCTTCACATTCCTGTAGCTGTCATCGCTCTTTGAACCTCCACCTTTCCAAGCCTCTGACCTCAGCCTCCCATCCCTTCCCCACCATCCCTGCTCCCCACTCCCCCATCCTGTGGGACCAGTAGTGGGAATGAAGCTGTAGGATGGTTGGAGGGAAAGTGGGGTGGAGAGGGGCTGCATGCTTATTTTAAAAGTGAAATTCATTCATCCAATCCCAACATCCCTAAATGTCTTAACCCATTTTACATTGCTATAAATTCCAATATCATCTAGATCAAAGCAATTCAAAGAGTTACAAATTTCATTTTAAATTATCAAAAATATGCTATGGGCAAGATTCTGGAAAAGACCTGTCCTTGCATGTTCAATCTATAAGATCGATGATATCTAGAAGATATTTTAGGTTTCCAAACTACAGTGGTGGAAAGGATCTGATAGATATTCCTGACTGAGCCAAGGAGATTACTTCTTAACTAAGGCATATCATCAGATAGCACATGAACAAATGAAAGAGTACCATGTTTGACTAAAGCTAAATTTTACATGGAAATTCATCCTATAAAGAGAGCTATTATATTCCAAATCTATTTGGAAAAATAAACTTAGCAGAAAGTTTAGCTAGAATGTAAGCATTCCATGATTAACCAGGTTTGCAAAAGGAGAAAGTAAGTCACTTATTCAATAATAAAGTTGAAAGGGGCCATAAAAATAAACCTTACAGAAGAGAAAATCCAAATGCTTCACTAGGCACATAAAAAGATGCTCTAACTTACATGTAGTCACATAAGTGAGAAATGCATTAATAATATGATAGCACTACTCTCATAAACTGCTTGAAATAAATGTGTAGAAATAAACTATAGATAAATACAAGATCCTGATTATAAAAGGCTTTCTATTAAATAACTTAAGCCACATCCTGTTGAAAATAGACATGGAAATACTTCAAACATAAGTTGGAGATGGAGAGTGATAATTTGCTTTTTGAATATTGATGATGAAACTACTTGATACTACTTTGGAGACATATTTTGGTGCTGCTCTATAGAGGGATGAGAAATAGAAGACATGGGTCATATGTAGATTTGAAGGCTCAACCACACATTTATGTGCTAAATATCAATTTATGTTAGATAGCTGGACAAAGTGGCACTCAGAAAAGGCAAACGTGTCTACCACTAAAATGGCATGACAATAAAACCTGAAGTTGAAAGTATATCAAAACGGTTCATGGTAACAGTGGAAAACAACTCTGGGCAGGGTAGAACAAGATGGAGGAATGCCTTTGACATTATGCCAACACATCACCAGAATCATTGTGCCCTAAATGAGAGGGCAGCACATGAGATGTGATGGAGTGTAACCCACCCAGCAGGTATCATGTTCATAAGACTGATCTTATTTGATTTGAAATGTTTGGAAATTCTTCAAAATGTAAAAGATCAGTGGGGTTGTTATTCCTTTTCCACATACATGTTGGCATCCACTGAACAAAACAAAACACAATCTGAAAAAAAAAAGCTACAATTTAGGGTCTACTTCATTTTGTACCAATATTAATTTAAATGACTATACTCATTGTTGTTGTTGTTGTTGGGGGCCATCAAGTTGCTTTTGACTCAGAGACAACCACAAAATGCTGCTGATTCCTATAAAATTCTTACAATCATTGTTATGAGTCCGTTATTGCAGCTGCTGTGTCAAACCACCTGATTGATGGTTCTTTTTTT